>KE604577.1:0-12966 GCA_000444245.1 Botryllus schlosseri | reverse complement strand
GCGAAAATTTGTGTCGAGCTTGATAAGGGGGGGGGGGGTGAGTCGAGAGAGGCTGAGAATCACTGTACCAGGGTTATCATGTCTTGAGATCCGAAAAAAGGGACACTTTTCAAAAATTCTAAAAGATGTAGTGCCGGCTAAGGAAACTGGTGATGAATTTGAAAATTTTTCTTCCAAAAAAAAAGTGTCGCCATTACCCACTTTTCTACAATTCAGCTTACCAATTTTGCCTAGAGGTCGACATTTTCTTGGCATTTAGAAAATAGGTCAAAATCCCGAAAAAGAGGTCATTTAGGCGTCTTCCGATGACACTTTCAATTTTCTTTAAAAAAATGGGACGCAGGCTATGTGTAATCCTAGCTAACACTAGTTTGCATGATTCATGCGCCAAGATTTGTTTGGGTCATTTTTACCTAATTTGGGGGGCGGTGAATCCGAATCCGGCGGTATTTTTGCTCTATCGCATCATATTTTTGAGATAATATATATGTCGATTATTACTACTTTTTCGGGGAAGTGAAGTAGCTTTTTCCGACTTGCAGTAGGTCGTTACTGAATTAGTGTTTATGTTTTCGGACAACTTCCATTTCTTCTGGAACAGCATTTTGGATAAACTATTCACTTTTAAATTTTAATTTTGACTAGAATAATCTGGTTTACGGATAATTAAGATCGCACCACTGTAATGCGAGTTAGACTGTCAATAAAACTGCGTGAAATAAAACCCCTGAATGCACGGTAACTGAATATATTCATACGAAGATTCTAGAAATGAGTGGTGTCATTTTAGTCATATCGCGCTCGCAGAGAAGATACATCTTGAGATTGCGTATGTAGCCACTTCCGAGTAACTGCTAAAAGTAAAACAATCACTACAAATTAACCAATGCTTATCTTTGACACAGTCTTAGAATCGATGCGCACTAAAAATTGTTGCGCCCACCTAACCACCTATGTTTTCAAAAGTCGAAAAGCGTCCTCATTAAAGGAATATTGAGAAACACTGGATTAAAGTTCACCGAAAACTCCGTCAGCCCAGGTTTTATCGTAGATGATTTGATGACTAACGAAACTTGGAATTTGGTCAACTTATGAAATTGAGCAAAATTCAAATCAAAAATTCCGACGTGATAGAGCAATTCTGAGCTCAGAACCTTGTTCAGTCACCAAAAATTAGCCTAACTCAACGATCAAAGAGTTTTGCGCAAATTTGTTTAGAAATTTGCAGACCAGTTTAATCATCGCGCCAACAAGAACCCCGCGAGAAATATTGCTTTCCTTGTTCGATTATTACCTCAACGCCGTACGCTCGAATGACGAATTGAAGGCTTCGCCCGAGGCTGGCATGATGATTGACGGATGTAATGTTCTTATGTGGCTGAGCATCCGTTGCTACATAACATATCCAGGTGGTACGAAGTATTTATCTCTTTTAATACGCGTTGACAAATGAGTGTAGAACACCGGGTTTGTAACGAAACCAAATCACAAGCGACAAAAACACTTTTAAATGAGGTCGACTTTCAGTTCAGTTCGTTCAGTTCATCGAGAACGTCATCAGATTCTAAACACAACATGAAGTTCATCCGATCAAAACTCCACAGGATTACAATTTAATGAAATGGTTAGAATATATCGAAAGGATTTGGCGAAGTCACTGAATCGTTGAAAATCTCGCCTGGCCTACATAAATTCAGAAATTAATGCAACCAAGGATTCTCTCTCAACTCACAACAATAGGCAATTCTCAACAAAATTTGCGAAACACTGAGGTTTGCGATATCAATATCAATACAGATCGCGGTAAGATTATCTTTACTCTGTCACCTAACTCTTTCTATTCTGGGGTCGGATCCTCGCTTAATATTAACTGAATTAAATTTAGCATCACATATAAATTGCAAATTAGAGTGGCCGGATTCTGTTCATCAAGAAAATGGTAAACATTACAATTTGTTTTCAACGCTACGAAAAGGCGACATATACGAGTGCGCATATTAATGCTTATATACACTATAGCAGAGGTTCTCAATCCGCGGTCTGCAGACCTTTGTTTTGCGGCCCGCGATATCTTTCATTGTTAACGCAATTACTACTGGTACATATTGTTAAATATTAATTTAGCTACTGAATAGCTCTCTTATCGCGCCGTCTCTGTTTCGTTTGATTACTCATTCTTTGATGTTTTCTGGTTTCTTGAGATATGCTCGAGTTTAGATTGTTATTGTTTTGAATCGGCATTCGGATGGTATACCGCTGCTTAGTACACTTTTAAAGAGTGTTTCACTCACCGCGAATGGTTTGAACAGAAACAAGAACAATGAGCGGGAAATTAAACGTCGGAGCCTGAGTATGTAACTCAGCGTGGAACAATGAATTTGCTTTCTCAGATATAAATGAAAAACGGATGTGTCATATTTGTCGAAGAACATTTGTCGTAGAGAAGCGTAGAAGCTTACAATGATACCACGACAGTTTCTTCTGGAGTTATATATATCGCCTGATGTTAGAAGAAGAAAAAACGTTGCTAGCTAGATGTCTAGCCGAACGATCCATATTTCGAGGCATTGTTGAAATTTCAGACGACGTTACATGTATGATTTCGATAAAACTTTATCATACTGTGCGAATATTCGCTGTTTCTGGAACTTAGCAGCAATTGTACAATATCACCTAGTAAACTTCGAAGCTACAGTTGTCTGATTACACCGTGACCAGAAGAGTAAAAGCAATGTCAGTCGATCTTTCAACGCATGTTCTGTAACCCGATGCCGCGTAGACTACTTTAGCTTAGCATTGGACGGATCCACAGACATTGCATAGCTAATTATCTTGGTGCATTTTATCAGAGTTGACATATTTGCAGAGGAAATACTGGCAGGGCAAGCGTGGCGAGGGGACCAGCGAATAACATCAACTTGACAAAGCTGACTTATGTAGCTTATTGATGCTGGGCTTCAGCCATCGGAGGAAAGGAGAAGGGTTGATTGGTTTGTTCAGAAATAACCCCGAACGCCAAACTTCTCGTATCACTGAGAGCTCAAAGTGATAATGGCGTCTGAAAATGTCACCGTAATTTTATACTTGCTCGCTCACGCATTGAAACAAAGAGTTCGGTCCTCTGGTGAAAGGAATTGAAGGTGCATATACCGACTTGGCAACGAATGTAATTCATACTCCATGAAGGGATTTACTTGCGCCGCCGGAAGTTACATATTCCCACAAAAAAACAGCAACTGGAAACTTACCAACGGTGTTCATTAATGCTTCATAATGCATCAAAATCTCGGATACTAAATGCCAGTATGCGAGTGGTAAATAGGCTACAGTAGCCTAAATTTAATAGTAGTCCATAAATACATGGTAATTATGTTCTGCGGCCCGCGGCACCTTTTGCTGTTAAAATGCGGCCCGTTACGCAAGGGAAGTTGAGAACCCTTGCACTATAGTGTAGTTACAAGTGGTAAGTAACGAAGTACTTCTATTTTTCGGAGTATTCAAGTAAGTTGTGCCTACATATACTATACTTACTCAAGTAATTATGATTTTAGAGTACTCCTACTTGACCAGAGTGTAGGCAAAACTAAATACTTTTGCTCTGTGAATTTTGAAAAGTATAAAGTAGTTTGTGATCAGTTTGCATTACTTCTGATATAGTGCTAAATCTGAACCGTTCTACCAGCGACTTGGGATCCGTTATTTGTACTTCATCATACCAGTATAATTCACAACGACGGCGTAATCACAGTGACCTTACTCATACAACGATGAGCGATGTATCGCACAACACCACTGGGAGTCACTCGAGTAGGCTATATCAAATCTAACGAATGCTCGAGTATTAAAACAAAAGAGAGTTTCTACTCCAGCACCGAGAAACCCAAACGGTTCAAAATGAGTCACTGAAAACACGCAGCAAGCACTGCACAATGTATATAAAAGTTTTATAATATTTCAAGTAATACCAAAATCCTCATTCTCAACGACTTTTACGAGTGAACTTGAATAAAATTTCGAAGACTTTACCTATTTGTAGCGTGATTCGTCCTTTTGTGTAATTCACGAATAGCCTATTTACATCATTCAATTTAGAAAGTAGTTGCCGACGAATAACTGCTAAACGACTTGCACCGCTGCAAAAAATACATTTTAAAACTACTTCTCTAGGTACTCTTCAATCCATTCATTTTGTACCTCAACTTGAAGTATTTTTTACAGATTTTGTAAATTGTCACTCCTACTTCTACTTGAGTAGTGACGCAGACTACTCTGACTACCGCTGAGGGTATGCTCCAGTTATGCCACTAGTACTAAGTCCTCGCCTGTTATTGATGGCCAACAAATATGATATGAAAAGGATGAACATGAAAATAACATTCACACTTTATCGTCCGTGCAAGTTTGAGCTTAAGTTACATTGTGATCTAAAGTGGCAACCGTGATTTTGATTCAGAATCACAATTCCGGTGCAAAGCAAATGTGTCGTCGTATAATCACTCAATAATGCCATGGAATGCCATAGGCTGATGCGGAAAATTTACTTCTACACTGCAGTCCGGCTATAACGGATGTTTTGTGTGATCGTAACGAAGGGAATATAAATACTAAATAAAGGATTCGCTACTGTTTTACTGTGAACGCTATACGTGACACTCGACTGCGGTCAACTCAAGATTCACAACAACGCACTTTGCATCGACTTAGTCAAGTTCATGCCAGTAATACGAAATCAATTCGTAGTTGTTTTTTTCGTGAACTCAGCGATGTATCGACGCAGTCACGCCGTAACAACGATGTTTTTAGTGAATATTAAAATCTGAAGGGTCACGAACATCTGATATTGGCTGCCGACAAAAATATTTTCATACCTTCGGGTAATTTCATTGTCTCAACAACAATTTCTTACTTAAGTTATACAAATAAAAATGAGAGAAGTGCGCATATATGAAGGTAAGCTGACTCCTCAACTTGCTGGAAAGCGTTTTATCGACGAGGTAGCAACGTGTGCAATCATTTAGTCCTGATAGAATCAGCATTGTCAAATCCAAATTCGGGTCTCTGTGAAATAGTGGAACGTTAATTTGGTGGGATTATCTTAGATAATACTTAGAGTTGGGATTTCGCGATCAACTTTCTGATCATGGGATCAAAATTTGTCCGAAATTACTCCTCCTCAATCTCTAGAGATTTTTGAGGATTAGTAAAGTTAAGAAAATGCACATGTAAGCAACCCGTACCAAGCTGATATATTGTAGAACTGACGCAAAAACATATGCGCATAGAGAGTATCCTCGTGAAAAAAATTTCCGATTTCGTAGGTAAAATATACAACAGCTCAGGGGGTTTTCCGCCGCATGGTAAAGGCTCATTATGTATATTATTGATGAAATCATCAATGAGTCTGCAAGAAGCTATCCGAAAACGCATTGAAATATATCGCGCCAAGCGTTTGAAAGTAGCTATAGCAGGGGTGGGCAAACTTTTGAGCTCGCGGGCCACATTCAACATCTGAATCCATTGGCGGGCCGCACCTAGAAAATTAGGATTATACACAAAAACGCAATATTGGTATTTGATTATATAGTGATGACATGGAGATAATGCTTATTTAAAACAAACCTAACATTGCTTTGATGATATTGTACACGCGTCAGAAACTGCGATGGCGAGATTTCATAGGCTGGTCGACCTCAATAACCAATTCGGTAAAACTATAGAGATGAAAGTCGGTTGTCCCGATTCTTAGAACAGGATTGGAATTTGAATCTGTGAGCACTGAGCAGCGTTATGTTCAAGTATCTGCTAATTCCCATCTTTGTACAGTTCCAAAGATAGCGTAATGGATAAGCGTCCGGCTTCTTGATCGGTAGATCGTGGGTTCGATTCCCGGCCGGGTCAGACCAAAGAACTGATTAGTAACACTGATATCCATGGCTTCCCTGCTTGGCGCTCATGCATTACTGGGATAGCATGGAGTGGTAGTGAATGACATAGAAAGCCGTAAAGGCTCTATCTGCACTTCCTTGTCCAGCGGCATCATCAAGGACAAAAATAAACTACGTCCTTTCCTTCCTTCCTTGCCAGAGGACAGGCAATGCTGACAGCATCATTACAATGTTAGCTTCAAACACGCTTCTACTGTGTGTAGATAAAATATAAATACCTTAATTCTACGCATACAGAGAACGAAGACACGCGCTATTCGTTTTTATAAGCACATCACTGTAATAATGAAAACTGGAGTGGCCAATCTGAAATTACACCCGTGATCCGAATTATGTCAATCTCGTTTTGGATTTCTGTGATGTTTAGCAGTTGAAACCTTTCAAACTGCGTGGGCCTTGAGATCAGGCTGTCACGTCAGAAATTGAACATAAACAGTAATAGAGCTAGTATTTACCTTAGAACAGTGGTTCTCAAACTTTTTAAGACACGTCCCCATTTATGATGGTAAAAGATTTCGCGTCCCCCGCTCTTATCGTCATATGACAAAACGCAACCAGGATGCTAGCAAACCTAACGAATAGATTGATGTCATGGAAGGTTACGATTGTGGATGAGGGATTTTTAAATATGAAATTCAGACTAAATACAGATCAATAATAATGAGTTGTATGTAAATCGCGCGAAGCGCGAAAAAAAATTCGGTCAAGCTCAGCTTCGCGCCCCTATTTCAGATGCTTTCATGCCCCCAATGGGGGCTCGCCCTCAGTTTGACAACCACTGCCTTTCAATTATTATGGTAAAATATACTAAGAAAAAGTTTATTCAAGTCTCTGCATTAATTCGATTTCAGTACATATTTTATCAATATTTTTAATAAGTTTCTTTTGACTGTCGCGGGCCGCACAGAACGTCGTTGCGGGCCGCATGCGGCCCGCGGGCCGTAGTTTGCCCACCCCTGAGCTATAGCCATCGGCGACTGTAGAACCAACAATGATCCCGATTGTTTCGACCGCTGCAGGTCCGAGAGAAGTTCGCCACTAGTTCGCGAAAAGCTCATATAGTTGCGATTAGTGAAGATCCGGAATTATACTAATAAAAATTGAAAACTAATCAAGTTGATAGCTTTATTCAAAATATGTCTGTTAGTGGCGCAGGCAGTATCGTACACCTCTTCTTTCTGCATATAAAATCGACCCCCATAACAAACATTACTTAACGTAATCGCTCAATCGCAATTCTATACAAGCTGAGCTTCTCCACCGAACAATGCGGCAATGTTATTTTTCAGATATTCTGTGAGAAGGACTAATTTGCTCATCATTTCTGTTAACGTACTAGCCAGAAATAAAACTGCCAGGCGCATCGGAGGCGAGAAAAATTAGATCACTCACGATTCGCAACGCATAACAGTAGTGCTGTAATATTAGATGGTGTAGGTAGCGGCGTCTAACCTCCGAGAGTATTCTTTCCCCCACTCATATCATGTGTAGCCTATATCATACGGTGCATCACTGTGGCAATGACGAGACGAACCCTTGCAATTCGCAATCGCAAGTACCGCGTCTGCACCACAATCTCAATAAGGAATGCTATTTAGATGGCGAGCCTGAGCGGGGCTAAAGTTCTGGACGACTGTAATGCACACGCTTGGACCTTTCTTGATCTTTTTGCCATTTCAACACAGTAAGATTGTCACGCTATCGTAACAGACGATTTGTCGATATCGTATAGTTCAAAACTGAAGACGAATTGCGGAATTATGCCGATCTGGAGAAATGAGCCGTGAACAATTGATCCGAGAGAGGTATAACTCGTTTGTGTGAGGACAGGATAAGCAGAAGTAGTAGATGTGCTACTGGCCAGGGATAGCCAAGAATTAGAAATGTCGGCAGTCGCTATACTCGATTAATATAGCGTTATCATTTTTTTGGATCGGGAACGGAGGGCACTTTACTAAATCCTAAAAGTTAGTTGACCGAAACTGAAAACAGCCGATTTTGCTTTTACTTGCTATTCACTCTTACTCGACTCCCGATTTACCCACTTTTTACTTGCACTTAACTAAAAAAAGGTGATAAATTTCATTCGAATCCCGAACGATCCGATCGAGCGTCGGAATTACCTATTTCACGTCCTTTATGCCGATTTTCAGTTGAATCTGTCCATTATCCTAGCTTTAAAAGCTGTAAAGGAAAACAAAATCTCAAAAAGGAGGGCATTTAGGCATCCTCGAAGGACATTTTCAAAAACCCGTAAAAGGAGGACAAATCCTCCTAAAGTAGGACGTGTGGTAACCCTAGTTATTACGAAATAAATCACCCCAAAGTGTATCATTCATTGCATTACGGATATTTTGATTTGCGAAATCTTGAGCCTTGACGTCGTGTATACATATTTCAACCTAAAATGGCGAGGTGCTGCTCTCTTTCTGTGTCTCTCGCGCGTGTTGTCGACGGTTCACCTCAAATTGAATTTCTCTGCAATTTATTTTATATGATGAATATTGTGCTTTTCTGAAACTGGTCCACGAAAAAAAATCAAATCTGGATACCTGTCCACAGCGCAAATAAGGTTTTTGTTTAGGGTTGCATTTAAATAAAAAATCAATTTAAAACAAACATGTTTAAAACAAGTTTTATATGTTTTTATTATTATTTTTAACCACGACGTCACGAATCGACCGGACACGGTAGTTTTGTGTTGGTCGCCATTTGGTTGAAATCTTCTTCTTCTGATAAAATTTTCAATAAATGTCCAATTTTATCGATATCGTTACCAGACATGGGGTGATTACTTTATGAATGTAATCGATTGCGATTACGATTACTTCAGAATCACGCGATTACGATTACGATTACGATTACAGCAAAATCAGGAAGTAGTCGATTACGATTACGATTACATTGGAAAAGTAATCACGATTACTCACGATTACATTTGTTTTGCTTCATAGGACTATAATCTTAAATGATATATTGGAAGACAATTAGACAATACAAGGATTGCGATGAAAAGGCCTAATGAGGTATCAACTCTCTTCATACATCATGCGTCATTTGCTTATTACGTCATAATATACCAATTGCCCAACTTTATAGTGGATGATTTATCGCATCCAACGATTTGCATTATTGCCAGGTCTTTACCTGCCGCACCCCAAATTCCTTAATAGGGTGGGGAGCGTGCTCGATGGGGACTCAAAAGTATTTCGTAAACCAACATAAATTATAGAGTATTTTCGAGAATTTAATTAATTCTTGAAAATGTTCTTCGAGCTTTGCGATTCAAATGTCTCTAGTACAGGGGTCACCAACGCGGACCAAATGAGTCGCCCGCGGTCGCTGTAGCAAATATTCAAATGAGAGATTTGAAAGTTGAAGCTGGTTTCATATGAGCAGCAGTTGAACATGGGTCGGCCGACCCCAAGGAAGATACGAACGCAGTCGCTCGGGGCATTGCTTGTCTAGGCCCACGCGGCGGGTCAACGGGAATCTATAGTTAATATTCCCGAGTCTCGACGCGGAGATTTGCGCAGCAACGCAACAGAGCCCGGAGGAGCTGGTGTGAGTCCCGGCGAGTAAGCGTTTTTTGTTCTTGGTAAGGGGCGGAAACCCGGCCCAGTGCTCTGATTGTCTTACTGTAAGTGAAGAAATCTAACTGAACAGTGAACACGGATGAACGGCAGGAGTAAGTGGCAACCCGCCGGTCGTCGCAATAATCAGTACACACTACACAAGAAGTAGCTTTTTCTTTCAAAACGGTTGGTGACCCCTGCTCCAGTAGATAGCTGGGTTTGAAATGCATACCTCTTCCCCTCAAGAAAAAACATGCATAGGCTATTTATGGGAACATGCATTTCGGAGCCGGTCATTACCGCGCCGCGATCCCACAACACACCAAAAGACATATGCAGTTTGGGCCAACACGCAACTCCACGGGATGTGATACCAAAGAAATACCTTGGCCGAAACTTAGGGTATTCGTCCATTGTCAATAACCGCGCTGGGTGCGCGTGCAAATGCCACCCGGCGCATCCACAAACGAATAAAGCCATATCAATTTGTGTGTGCGTCTCACAAAAGATATTCTTGTAGCCTGCTACGTTTGGGCAGGTACAATATCTTTTGATTATACAACAGACTGGAGGTCGCGAATTAACAACATACCAGATGCTATGAATATGAATTACGCGCCCCAGCTCTACAGGTAAATCTGACACTCGGGGCTGAGAGAGGTTATAAATGAATAGTAATATAATGCAATTACCAATATTATTGACGAAATTCAGTTTTGAAAATTGACCAACGGTTGGACAGGGGGACGAATTGCTGTTTTGGCTGAATTGCTGATTCTAGCTACAACCCACGCTAACGTGTCAGGCTATATAAGCGGATGGTTATGGCGGCAGGTCCAAATGCTAAGTAACGAACTGTGAAATAACGATTGACGCCCGTTTCAAGTAGTTATATGAGAATAAGATATAGTGAACATAAAAATTCTGCCTTCAACTTACTACATATACTGCGAGCTGCTGTTACGAGAAACGGCTAGGCACGGCTCGGTTATGATATATATCAGCAGGTGCTGTTCGCTGCGGAAAGTGCAATGTTTTATTCGACGAGTACAAAATTCCGAATCTTCGTCAGGTGCACGTGCGTGCGTAGGCCATCTGCGTTTAACTAAGCATAACCAAACATCAATACATAAGTTACTATTTGAAACTATAGGCAGAGTGGTGATCAAATCCTGCTGCGAGGTAAGGGCTTCTGTAGTGTATTGATAACCTGATATACACCACGGGGGTGTTCTTACAATCACACTACTACGTCCATCGCATGTCTGTTTACTATGTGTGGAATGTGGATACTTCTTACGCAACGACGAGCGGAACTGATACTTCTGACGTAATAATGAGTCAGTGGCGTTTGAAAACAGACGTTTGTGCTATCGCTAACGTTGCATATTATCTCATTCTTGTTCACGAATATTCAGTTTATGTCATAGTCCTTGTACAAACAAAAAGTAATCGTTCTCTCACAAAAAAATCGATTAGATATGGGAAGTAGTCGATTACGATTACGATTACTTCGGATTTTTTTCGAATGTAATCGATTGCGATTACGATTACTTCAAAATGCTGTAATCGTCGTAATCGATTACGATCAGACATGGGGTAATCGCGATTAGTAATCGTAATCGATTACGACGATTACATCATTTTCAAGTAATCGTAATCGCAATCGATTACATTCGAAAAAATTCCGAAGTAATCGTAATCGTAATCGACTACTTCCCATATCTAATCGATTTCTCTGTGAAAGAACGATTACTTTTTATTTGTACAAGGACTATGACATAAACTGAACATTCGTGAACAAGGAAAATATATTATACCAGGTTCGTCATAGCACAAACGTCTGATTTTCAAACGCCACAGCTCATTATTACGTCAGAAGCAGCCTATTAGCTTTGCGCGACATTGTGCAAGAAGTATCCACAGTAAATAGATATTCGATGTATGTACGACATACATTAGTGTGATTGTAGGAACACCCGTCGTGCTGTATATCAGGTTATCAACACGTTCCACTCGCCATTACCTCGCAGCAGTTTAATTTATCTCCGCTCTGCCTAGTTTCAAATAGTAACTTATGTGTTGATGTTTGGTTATGCTTATGCTTAGTTAAACGCAGTTTGACCGTTGCTGCTTGGCGAGCATAGTAGGCCGGACCAAGATTTGATATTTTGCACTCGTCAAATAAAACATTGCGGTTTCCACAGCGAAGCTATTAAAATCAACAGCTGGTGATATATATATATCATAACCAAGCCGTTTCTCGTAGCGGCAGCTTGCAGTACCATATCTGTATTAAGTTGAAGGCCTTATTTTATGTTCGCTTCGTCTCATTCTTATATGACTCTACTTGAAACGGGCGCCCCTTATTTCATAATTCTTTATTCAACATTGGCACCTGTCGCCGCTTATATATCATGTTAGCGTAGGTTGCATCTGGAATCAGTACCAAAACAGCAATTCGCCTTCCAGTCCAAACGTTGGTTTTTCACCCCACTAGTGTGGTAATCTCAAGTGGAATAATGAATTTCGTCAACAGATTTAGTAATTGCAATATATTTACCATTAATTTTCAATCCCCGATGATCATATTTACCTGTAGAGGTTATTTGTTTGAGGTAATCATGGTGTTTGTCGACTACAACGGTCATTTACACCAGGCCGATTTTTTGCATTTTTGATTCCGTATATGCCAACTTGTAGCACGGTCCTTTTAAGCCTTTTGTAAGACTCCGCTTACGCGAATGAGGCGGCGCGGAGGAGCCTAGATAAACCTCTAACACTTAGGTAGGAATTCTGAAGTCGACCTCGATCAGACTCGAACCCGCAACCAATGGGTGTTGCAGCCGTGGATTATACCACTGCGATCTCTCGCCACACAATTACCTACCCGTAGAGCTGGGGGAAAGTAATTCATAATCATGACCTCTGGTTTCTTGTTATAATTACTTTAGTGTATGTTGCTAATTCGTGATCTCCGGTTTGTTATACAATCAAAAGATATTGTAATGGCTCAAACGTAGCAGACTAAAACAAAAGTTTGCGTGAGACGCTCAAAAAATTGTCCTGTCCTTATATCTGATTGCATGTCTAGCAACTCAAGTTGTAAATTACTATGGGGTCAGTGGCCAATAGGACTTGAAAACACTTTCATCATGGGTAAAAAAGCATTCATTCCGTCAATACGGCCGTTGAACTTAACAATCAAGTCAAATAATCCATTGGTTTGATGGTCAGATAGCGTTCTGAGTCCACCTGCACTTAATTAGGTCTGGTGATGAGCAGACTTAAATTTGGGTGCCGATCCAAACGTATTTGATTGTGAGCATACTTTTTGACGTGAGTTGAGTAACGAAATCGTTGCTGAGTAGAGAATCGCTACTCGACAACAAAGGAATTGGGTCACCCTTAATTATGAACTCCAGATTCCAAGCAAAGCAAGTGTA
>ATSW01125530.1:0-11933 GCA_000444245.1 Botryllus schlosseri | reverse complement strand
CATGTAATTGACGGACCTACGGGGCTCGTTCACTTTCGGACCAAAGTCATCACAGCCTTACGGAGAAAATCGCTTTTTGGTCCGAAAGTGCATGATCCCCGTCCTGGTCCAGTTTCGTCGAATTCCGATTTGAGAATTAGGCTGCGTGATTCGCAAAATACCTATTTTGAAATGTTAGTAACCTTAATAGCTGTGATAAAAATTGCATAGATACCTCAAATATGTGACTGGCGGTACTCAACTTGAATAGTGCTTTCAGAACTACATTCATTGCAGTAGAATTTATTACCTCGGTGGCTTTTCGGGTTTCCCTTATCAAGAATTAACGGCACCATAAGAAGGAGAAAGAGTTTGTATACAAATTTTCCATTAGTGTATACAGCTAATGGTCTATGTAACGTCTTCTGTGTATTGTATAATTTGATTCTCTCTTATCCCTTTATTATGACTACCGGAGTACCGGTACAGACAGCTGACTTTGGCCAGCTACCGTTCCTTTTTATTATTGCATTGTTACGTCAAACTTTGCCAGTTTGGATTTCGTTTGAATCTCTTTCCGCAGATATGCTTCTTATTGTGCCGTTATCTCTTGTTGTTAAGGGGCATACGAAATGCCTTCAAGTTAATAAATTATACTGCTGTGAATGTAGTTTTAAAAGCAATATTAGAGATACCTCAATAAGCGATGTTTCGCCGCGTATATTTCAAACGCAACAACAACGAAACAGCACTACAACAAATTGATCAGCATTCCAAGCAATATTCGTTCTTCTGAGATTTTTGTGTCTTGGACAAACCAGTTGGTTGCAAGTATAACAGGTAGAACCGGTATGTTTTGCACATCTGTAGCATCTTCCTGGTTTGATACCAAACATGCCAGGCATAAACGCCTATTATCGCCAACTGGAAATTTTCAAAATGCCCTATACATTCATGTCCGAGGTAGCCTAGTGTTCAAATTGTGATAAGCAATTCTATCATGGTGATACACTCTACAATTTTGGTCGGATTGACTTGAGTTTAGTACGAATGGACTCGGAATTTAATGCTGAGTATTCACTATTCACAATTCACGTACCGAATATGCCAGGTACAAACCCCTAGGACAGCTCTTCATACACACGTATGAAAGACCGTAACTGCCGCACCCCAAACCCCATACTTGGAAGGGAGAGCTCGAAGGGGGACCAAAACTATATTGTGAATTAACATAAATTATGGAGTATTTTTTTGGAGATTTATTCAACTTTTTACAAAAAATTTCGCTCTTCGCGCGATTTAATGGTGTCTTATTTCTTGATTATTGGGTACCCTTTCCCCAAGAAAAAATACGCATGAGTTATATCATTTTCCGAAACGCCTCACTGCGACAGTTATTTTACTATTTCCGACCACATAGCCAGCCTACCTGTGTGAATCTGGCTTTTCAACTCGGACGATGAACAAAAGAAGTATAGCAATAGACTTCAACCGGAAGATGACATCAGATGTAGGCGTACATTGACAACCCTAAATCCGGAATTCGATAAACTTGTCCGGCAAGATCAAGGACAAGGCTCTCATTGAGTGTGGGTTGACTGAAAAACAGTCCTTGCTTTTTTTGTTGATACCATATTACACTCTCTTGGCTAGAAATCAAAAAACCTATTTTTCGTTAATATAAAGCTTGAGTCCGCGGATATATAGGCGAGCTTGAGAATAGTCCGCGGGTCAAAAAGGTTGAGAACCACTGAAAGCTAGAGAGTGACATTTAAAGGGTTTTGATCGTAATTAATTATCTTCATGATAGCATCCATGTGATTTTGTGGTAGTCAGTCTGCAGACTCGAGGTAAAATTGTCTTATCCAGATAAACGTGCTACCGCCGAGAGTCGTTTACAGTCTTTCGCGCCGAAGGCCGTGGGTTTTAACCGGCCACGCCAACTCGAACCAAGCACCAAGTCGAACCAAGCACCTTGCGGTGCTACCTCACTCATTGCCCATTTCTATTAGACCAGTGGTTCTTAACCTTTTTTCCTTCAGCGCCCCCTTTCAAAACTTTCAGTGCTCTAGCGCCCCCCACACCATATTTTAAAGACTGTGATAAAATCAATTGGCATAGGGACATGCCGTAACAGCAATTCGCTTGCCTCCTCAAAAAAGGTTGGTCTTGGGCCCCGATAAGGTGATAAACCTAACTTCTGTGGAGCTTTCCCCAAGACCTAGCGTCGCGTGATTTTGATGTTGAGCAAAGTTTTATGAGGCCTGGTAGCCTAGGCGCGAAAGTTTTCTCTTTATAACGGATGAATGAATCGGACAAGAATATTGGTAATTGCATATATATCGCTATCATTTCCTATCCTGTCAGTCCACGCCATAAGATTCACCGATATCGTTGAATGAGTTGTTGTCTTATGGACAATGCATGCACGTAATTAATAATTAAATATATTCTGGCGGGCCAGTTGATAAAATTACTTCGTTGCATGTTGTTATTTTGTGTGCTATTATCCGCTGGCTATTATAGTCAAAAGATATTGAAATCGCATAAACGTACTAAACCAAGATAAGCACACGATTCAAAATTGGTATTTCTTCAATGTCAAATATTTTTTCTTTGTTGGATGTTATTTGTCCTGTGGGGTTCAGATTGTCACGACATGACAATTCGGCACGGGTCATTTAAACTGGACAATTGGTCATCTTTATATCGAAATTTACTGTCAACATGAGGGCAATTCTTTTCCGCAAATGTTTTTTCGCCGACGATGTTTTGGCACATTTTTCGGAGTCCCATATTGGCTGAAACTTCATATATCTTCGTGCCTTGTGGTGTGGTAATGGCCGACGCCGAAATGCCTATTACTATTTTCGATAAATAATCCGTATTTTTTTGCGGGGGAAGGGTACCCAATAATTAAAAATTTGGCAACGGTAATTCGCACGCAGAGCGAAAAAAAAGTGAAAAACTTGTATAAACCGTCAGAAATTGATGTGTGATTTTTGAGAGAACATATATGTAGCAAACATCGTCGAACAATTTCGAGATTTGACGTGTTTTGTCGAATCTTAATTTGCTCTGAAAACTGGTTAATGATATGTTTTACTATACTACACCATCTACTGCGAAGCCAGTTTGCTTCAGCGCCCTCCGTACCGCCCCCTTGAGCCCAGCGCCCCCCATATCGCCCCCTGAGCGTTACCGCCCCCTTTAAAATCAAAATCGCCTCTTGGGGGGCGCTGGAGGCAAGGTTAAGAACCACTGTATTAGACGCATACGCTACTCTGGCAACTACGAATACAATGTGTGCCGCAGGAAAACACCTTGCAGCAACTATACCGGCCAGCCGGAAATCCGGGCCGCAAAAGCACTTCGTTAGCCCACCCCCAAAAACGTTGGTCTTGGTCCCCCACAGGGAGATAAGCCAAACTTCCGGGGGATTCCTCCCCAGATCCTACAGGTCGGATGATGTTTTCACCTGTAGGCTACTTGTGAGCACATTCATTCTACTCGGCGTAAGAAGAGAGTTTATGTAGCTTAATCGCGGCAATACCGAATATTATCAATCATTCATGACCGAATCGGTTTTCTCGCTGCCGAATTTTTGGCACACACTTCGGAGTTCCATGTTAGCCTATACTTCATTAGGGGTTGGTACGTCGTGGCGCGGTAATGGCTGACGCCGAAATGCCTATTTCTATCAACCATGCGTATATTTCGGAGAATGGCACCTAATAAGCAAGACATTTAGGGACACTAAATCGCGCAAAACGCGAAAAGAAATCGAAAAATGCTGGAAAAAGTTTCAGAAAAATACGCTATGATTTAGGTTCATTTACAAAATAATTTTGGGTACTTTTCAAGCTCGACTCCTCTCCGATTGGGCGGTTTTGGGTGCCCCAGTTACGGTCCTACACAAAAGGAATGAATCGAAAACGAATGATCGCGCAAACTGCTCTGTTTAGCGACGAGTCAGCTCGTACCCGTTCTGTACTTGTCGCTCGTCAAATAACACGTCTTGAACTTTAAGTTAAATCGAACATGTTTCAAGCCCTAATGTTTCCTCACGAACTTCTGAATTATTTTAAAATTTGATGTTTTATTTATTCTATCAATGGACAAGCCTTCAACATTACATCTTGAAATTGAAGCATAAAATTGTAATATACCTCGCGGACCGGCAGGAATGTTGTCGCGGACCGGCGGTTAAGAAACACTGGTCTACACCACCTTATAACACTATGGTCAAAGTCGGGGTCTGCGAGATAAACCGTCGGCGTTTCCGTGCTGATTGTTCGGTTTATAGCGAATGTCATATTGGTACGCCATGAGCGTTAGTCCCCATCGCTGTGAGCGTAGCGCTGTAATCACGGAAATTTTCTTGTCCGGCAAGAAAATAGCTAAAAGCGGTTTGTGGTCCGTCACGAGCGTACATTTTTTACCATACAAGAATTGACGAAATTTAGTGACTCCGTAAATGATTGACAGAGCTTCCTTCTCTATTTGAGAGTAGGATTTTTGCGAATCGGAAAACATTTTCGATGCGTGCGCGATCGGTCTCTCTTCGCCATTGTGCTCGATTGAGAGGACAGTGCCGATTCCGAATTGAGAAGCATCCGTTGACAAAATGAGATGCTTGTTTACATCATATTGAGCTAGCTGCGTAGCGTCGATTACGTCGTTTTCGAGAATGCGAAAACTTGCGTCACAGTCCGTATTCCAAATGAAATTGGCATCTTTTTGAAGAAGACGGTATAAGGCAGCGGCTTTTTTCGTGAAATTAGGAATAAACGCGCGATAATAATTGACTTTGCCCCGGAATGCCTGTAGCTGGCGAACATCCTGAGGTTTAGGCAACTGTTTGATTGCTTCAACGGATTTGTTAGACGGGCGTTTCCCGTCCTTGTCAATTATGTGACCAAGGTACTCGATACTACTCTTGAAAATTCACATTTCGCGAAGTTGACGGTGAAACCGTATCCGGCGAGGCGCTCAAAAAGTAGCGATAAGTTGCGAAAATGATCGCGTTCAGTGCCAGTAACGATTATGTCATCGATGAAACTAGCAACACCGCGTAAGCCGGCGATCATGGCATCAATACAACGTTGAAAATTTGCGGGACTAGATGCGACTCCGAAACACATGCGTCGATAACGGATTAGACCGAATTGCGTGTTGATGACAGAGAGAGAGAGAGAGAATCTTTATTCGTATACAATATATATCAACATAACACTACACAAATGTAACAGTGAAATGTGACGTGCAAGGTAGACGGGAGGCTCGATATGACATAGTCTTCAGAGCCGAGCCACCCGGGACAGGAGCAATTTTCACAGTCGATAACTAATAAATACACAAGTTCTTCGCATCATCATCTAATTCTAGATGAAAATAAGCGTCGGCAAGATCAATTTTCGTGAAACTACAACCACCCTGTAACTTGTGAAGGATTTCATCTAAGGAGGGCAGGGGATATTGATATATCTGAATTTGTTGATTCAATGCTTTGAAGTCACCACAAATGCGTACTGATCCATTAGATTTAGTGACGACAACAATTGGTGCTGCCCAATCACTGTAATTGATTTGTTCGAGGATACCTTGGTTGACTAATGTATTCAATTCGGTTTGAACAGCGATTAAATACGGGCTTGGCATTAGGTTTCAAGTGAATTGCCACCTTCGTCTTGGTGCATCGTCCTAATACATTGGAGAAAACAGAGGGAAATTTGTACTGAAAACATACCAATTTGTCGTTCGAATCACAAATGTCAATAGTATTACATGTTTGCGATTTGACCATCTGCGAGGAAATTGCATCCAAAGCAGACGTTCCCTTTGCCGTCATGGAGAAAGCATCGCTCCAATCGAGACCAAAAAGGTTTTGCCCACGGTGTTCGTCGAGAACTACCAATTTTAAGCAAACTCGAACTTCGGAACCCACCTGCACGGTTACAGTGCAAATACCTTTCACTTTCAGTGGCTTGTCGCCGTACGCTACGAAAGAGCAATAGTATGCTGATAGTTTCGGAAAGCCCAGAGTTTTGTACCCAGTCAATCCCACCATGGCGGAGGGTGCACCAGTGTCCCACTGTGTCCGCAACGGAATGCCGTTGATGCTGGAGTTGATCCAGAGCTGGTTTCCTACGCGACGATATAGTTGATCGATGTCGTAGGAGAGGAGCGGCACTGAGCAGAAATTGACGGATGTGACCTGTTGCGTGATACTAGGTTTGGTAGACATGCACACAGGTTTGATATGACCTTTACGACCACATTTCTGACATACTGCATGTCGATATTGACAGTCTTTTCTCTGGTGATCGATGAATCAGCGGCTGCAGGATTTCAGTCTTTCCGGGAAGTTGCCTTGGATACATTTGGGAAGTTTTCTCCCCTTCTGATAACTTCCCGTCATTTTGTTGACGATGGAAGTGTCTTTACCGCTACTCTCGCCAGCGTTCTCACGTATGTTGCGGCCACTTTGAGAACGTCGTGAAGGAATGGATTGGTTTGTGTTAGACCAGGGGCGGGCAACATGCATACATTTTGGTGACTCTATGTTATTATATGCGTGTATCCGCAGCGTGCGAGAGTGGAGCTTACGCGTAAGTTCGTCGAAGCGAGAAGCAGACTTGCATTATCGGCATTTACGATGTAACTCAGCCCTAATGTCGTTTGTGGTAATCATGGTGCTTGTCGACTACAATGATCATTTACACAGGCTAAAATATCTTATTTTATTTTATCCGTAACCGCCGACTTGTAGCACGGCACACTTCTAGGCTTTCGTAAGACACCGCTTATGCCAGCCGTCGCCAACTCAAAACGGGTCGCAGGCCACTTTTCCAATTTCGTGGAGGACGCGTGCCGGAAGAATTCAACGTCGATATTAATTTAGCCACACGGTTGAACAACGACGCTATCTCGTCACCTACCCGACCCTAATAAATTGATATCCTGGTAAATTTGGGGTACCTGGCTTATCGAACGCCTTGAAATCTTAATTAAGGATTGCACCGTGTGTTCACTGTTCAGTGTTCATTGATCAGCTGAAAGCACATTTGACGGCGCCTGTGTGACAATGCTATTCTCAAATCCGCATTGTCTTCGTCATTATCAGCGATAAATGGCTTTGAAGTGACATTGCTGGCGTTGAGGTTCATTCATTAAATACGATTTATTCCTTGTATACGTGGATAAATGGGCGAATAATGTATGGATTCAGAAATCCGACCCGCCAAGTACTTAATTTTCCTATATCCGGCCCGGCGACTGAAGAAGTTGCCCGCCCCTGTGTTAGACTATAGAGCAGTGGTTCTCAGCCGCCGGTCCGCGGACCGGTGCCGTCCGCGACGACTTTCCTGCCGGTCCGCCAGGTATATTACAATTTTATACCTTAATTTCTAGATGCAATATGTTGAAGGCTTGTCAATTGATAGAATAAATAAAACACCAAATTTTCCAGATTCAAAACTTCGTGAGGTAACATTAGGGCTGGAAACATGTTTGATTTGACTTGAAGTTCAAGACGTGTCATTTGACGACTTGCAAGCGAAAAATATGAGCCGACTCGCTAAACCGCGCAGTTTGCGCGATCGTTCGTTTTCGATTCATTCATTTTGTTCAAGACCGTAACTGGGACACCCCAAACCCCCAAATTGGAGAGGAGTCGAGCTTGAAGGGGTCCAAAATTAATTCGCAAATGATCATAAATCATTCTGTTTTTTCTTCTTTTTCCAACATTTTCCAATTTATTTTCGCGCCTTGCGCGATTTATTGCCACTCAATGTCTTGCTCATCGGGTGCCCTTCTCAAAGAAACACCCGTGATTTAGAGAAATAGGCATTTCGACTTCAGCCCTTAGCGCGTCACGACGCACCAGCAAGTTTAGGCTAACATGGGACTCCAAAAGGTCTGCCAAAAAATTTGGCAGCGAAAAAACTTGGGCCGAAAAGGACTGCGCTCTGTTGACCGAAAACTGCGACCTCACTCAGCTTTACCAGAAAATCTGACAATTCTGAGAGGATAAAAAAAAATTATAGCAATTTATATGTAATGACCAATATTATTATTCAGTCGTGAATGATCGAAAATTTTCGCTATTGGTACGATTAGGCTACAGGCTGAGTAGAATGAATGTCCTCACAAGTAGGCTACTGATGAAAAATCAACCCAACTATGCGGTCTGGGGGACGAAGCCCCCTCCCCCTTTACGAAGTTTAGCTTACCTCCCTGTGGGGGACCAAGACCAGCATGGATGCAATAATGAACATCATTTTTCACGAACAAAACCCTTCAACTGTCACTTGCAAGCACCATATACTTGCAAAAAATGGTTGCATATACTTTACATTTTGGGTTGATTTCAATTTTGGAAAGTCTACCGGTCCGCCAGATATTTTTTGAAATTTTGTCGGTCCGCGAGGTGAAAAAGGTTGAGAACGACTGCTATAGAGTATGACTGCATGGAGTGACGACTCGATTGTTCTCCTATTGTTAGCCGGCAGAATGGTCACGGTCAGATGGCTGCACCCAAAACAGGATCGCTTAGTGCTTGTTTCTATGGCGTTGAAGGCGATTCGTCGTGTATTTCTTGAAGTTGCGTTGGATTTAGTTGGACAGTTCAACATTTAGGTAGCGGTGGCGAGTCGTTATGACTAGTGAATATTACCGTGTAGCCTATGTTACATTTCTCACGAGATTGATGTGATATTGTGGCTTTGATCCTTTATAGAGTTTGCTACGTATATAAAGATAATGCCAGAAGGTATATAGAATATCTGGTTCGTTGTGCACTGTGCATTGGCTATTGTGAGATGAATTCATGGAAAGGACGACTGAAGAATACTACAAAGTGAACAAGGGGAAAGATCTTGAACTATATCGATATGCAGTTCACAATATCTTCGATTGAAAATATGTCCTATATTAACTGCAGAAATTCGAGTATGAATATAACAAATATTATCGCAACAGTTTTGTATGCCTGTCCGATAACCGCAGAAACTCGAGTATGACTAGAACCAGAGCCTTGTGTGCAGTGACGTGCGGTGAGGTTCATGGCTGGTGAGATTCCGAAATCGATAGCGCGTTTCACTGCGTTTCGATTGTCCAATTGTTAGCGAATAGTGCATGAAGCAGATTCGTTTGTGTCTCACCTAGCCATTGTTTCTCTATGATAGCATTGTCTGTAATAAAGGCGAAGGTCACCTTCCTTGGCGATTTATGGGGGTTCTGGTGCCCTGACACTGTTAATATTTATATTTTCGGAATCAGTGTGACCATACCATTTCATTGATACCAGTTATTAAGAATTCCGAGCTATTTATGATGAATTGCATAGTTGCGGGTGAGGCACGACCCGTCCGTGCCTCACCCGTGCTTCACCTCTCCTTTCGCGCTGTATTTTTGAATAATAATGATGCAAATCGAGGATGATGGATGAATAAAATGTTCAAATTTAGTTATTTATGAACATCCATGTGTAACATCAATATAATCACGACTCATGGATGGGTTTCACAATTTTCACTTACTCATCCAGACGACAGGCGAGGCACTGCCTCACCTGCCTCATTGGACCGCACGTCACTGCTTGTGTGGTGTTAATGTTCTGCTTGATCTCGATTCACAATAGTCAGCGCTTACTCCTTGGAAGTATGCAAAATCCCACTTGAATGGAACTCGTTGTCATTGCTAAAAATACAAGAATACCCCGGAATTCTCTTGGAAGACCTCTGCCGGTCGACATTAGTAGAAAGCCAATGCACTACGTGAAGGTTTCGACCAACGCATTGGTTTCCTTTTTTAGGTAGGGAATCTCAATGCGGATAGGCAGCATTTGCCACAGAGAGAAAAAACTACCATTCTAACACTACCAGAAACTACATCCGCTTCATTTGCTGCATCTTTTCTTGGTCAACGGTTCCTGGCAGACTTTTGTCCATGGATTTAGATCACCATATGGGCATAGGTTGTATTGGCACCTTTGACTCTCTTTATAGCCATTTACTGAGTAACTGACTTGGTTAATATCTGAAATACTGCTGTATCTCATCGAAGACCGCTGTTAAAAAGGCAATCATTAATTCAGGTCAACATTAGTGAATAATATTAATGAATGTCAACTGAAGTTACCAAAGATCCAAATGCTGCTTCCAGAACATCTTGTGTTAGGACTCTGAAAGATACTGATTCCGTACCACCATTCAAAAGCCGAATTGCTAGCTTGACCATGTTCTTGGTCCATATTTGTATAGAACTCTGAACTTAGTGTTCACTTTTCGTCTTCTTGAAATTGGATGTAAATTTCACCGACTTGTTACTAGTGGTAACCAGAGTTGGATCAATTACATTATTTCAGTTCAACTACAATTACAATTACAATTACTTTCATGCATCTTTCAATTTCATTACAATTACAATTACTCCATGCTAAAAATATCAAATTACAATTACAATTACTCCTTGCATGTTTCAATTACATTACAATTACAATCACAATTGCTGCTGTTGAACATGTAATTGAATAATCATAAATTCAACCGTGCTCCTTGACAACCGTAGCGTCGTAATTAACAACAATTCAAGTGTTCATGTTTCATTCATGATGCGCAAATACCCGTTAATTATTAAAAAGAAAAAACGTTCTCGAACTATTCCAGTATGCAGTATGTCGTTGAAAAAAGTATTATAATATATGCACGTGTTGGATTTGCGTATATAGTATGTAATTAAAGAAATAATAATATTTTTATCGAGGGACGTAGAGTAGGAATTAGGATGAGGAGTAAAAACAAAACCGTGCTTTGTCAGATAAGACGTTATATAATATCCAGTGGTCTGGTTAGTTAGCCAGACGAAGTAACGATGCAGCGTCGTGATCTGAAATCGTATTGTAGATTGCCAACCCACGGATAGAAGCGCAAGATGTGAGTCACGGATGAATGCACCGACAAACGTACTGCAGAGCCGGCTAAAAGCAGCAAACTTTGTAGTCCTAGAGCTGGCGATCCAAGCGTCCAAATTTGATGCATCTGGTCTTTATCGTAAGCTATTGATGCACTAATTCCGAAAATACAAATTAAAATCTCGTCAGGGCAATGTAACTGCTCCAAAATAGCCGTTTAAGGCCGACTGTTCTGAAAAGTGAGAGCGCCACAGCAGCATGACCACAACAATGACCAATTACGCCCAGCGATTGTTCAGAACAATGCCGATTCCCAGACTTTCACGACTACCATTGCCTGGAAATATACTTTTATTGCGGAATCAGTGCGACACTAGCTTTCGATTAGGACAGGGGCGGGCAACTTCTCCAGTCGGCGGGCCGGATATACGGAAATTAGGTACTTGGCGGGCCGGATTGCTGAATCGCTACATTATTCGCCCATTTATCCACATATACAAGGAATAAATCGTACTCAATGAATGTATTTTAACGACGGCAATGTCAGTTCAAAGCCAATTCTTGCCGATAATGACAAAAACAATGTGGATTTGAGAACAGCATTGTCATACAGCCGCCGTCCCACNTNNGCTTATCNCTGATCAATTANCACACGGTGCAATCCATAATGAGGATTTCCAGGNGTTCGATAAGCNCGGTACCCCAAATTTACCAATNTATCAATTCATCAGGGTTGAGTACATGGTNAATGCNGATAATGCAAGCCTTCTCGCTACGACGAACTTACGCGTAAGCTCTACTCTCGCACGCTGNGCAGTGCGCACACACGTATTNGATAACATACAGTCACTAAAATNTGANGTGTAGGGTTACCATACGTTCTCTTTCAAGAGGACTTGTCCTCTTTTTTTACATTTTTGAAAGTGACCTCGGAGGACGCCAAAATGTCTTCTTTTTTGTTATTTTGTCCTCATTTTTGAGAATTTTAGTTAGATAGGGCCAAGTTCGACTGAGACACAGTAAGTCAGCACTATAGTAA
>ATSW01125523.1:0-19304 GCA_000444245.1 Botryllus schlosseri | reverse complement strand
CAAGAGAGTAAGGCAAGTATAGAGTATGGAAAATTGTCGTTCCATACCATACCATGCCCTGCCTACCGGTACTATTGGTAAAATGCGGGGCTTTGTTCCCAGAAATCCGATTTTGATCACGTTTCCGATCCAATATAATTTGTATAAATATATACCCAACTATAGGTGCCATTCTACAGGTTGAAACAAATCATCTACGGATGAAATGGATGTCGCAGTCAATATCGATGCTGTGAATACCAAAGGATACTTGATTACTTGGGTGCAAGGATCGGTTTGTATCGCATGTCGTTGTTAGATCAAGCTCCTAAACGATATGTTGGGCCTGGGCATAGGACGTAAATCTGCCTACTATATAATCAAATTACTGTTATAATAGTAGATGACTCCAGATACAGTGTTGAAAGTGAAAACCATGCAACCAGTATCAAGTAGCGAAGTTGAATTTACAGAGAGCTGATCTATATCTTCGCAGGTAGCTGACACTTCCCACAGCAGTGATTTCGAAGTGGCGCAGTCGACATCTGGTCATTCCTGTGAATTTGTGACTCTAAAAGCGCCTGTAAACTAGGATTACCATATTTCTGTGACCCAAATTCCGGACGCTCTTTAGCGTCCACTAGTGAATTTCAAAATGCCAAAGCAAAGCTTTACTTATAGTCCAGATGTGGTCACGGACCAGGTTCAGGAGTATGTGGATGTGTGTTGTGTTACCGGGAACGAAATCACATTTTTTCAGCCCCTTTCCGCCCAAATAAACAATGATGTTGAACCCACAATGGCGTAATCGTTGCTTTATAAACACCCCACAGTCAGTCGTTTCCAATTTGAAAATGTTTCGTAGCCGGGATCAAAATTTGACGAGTTGATTACTAAAAGAAGTCAGCACCTTTGCCCAGACTTACTCACGGGCTATTTTGGAAGCTGGCTACGTTCAAAATCTTGGCGAACCCCAGAATAAAGGCAAACGGACTAGCTTTCACCATACCTGGGAATATACCGTTCTCCTATAATTGCGACTACAATTAGGCTTATTTGAGTAAACGAAAGTTATTTATATTTTATTGCAGTTTTTATGAGGGTGGTAGTCCCCATATTAAAAACAATCAATGTGATAGTAAATCACGCGCAACGCAAAGAAAAAAATCGTGTACCATATATATCTAAAAGTAATGTTATTGTGTTGATTTACGAAAAAATTATGAGCCTACTTCAAGCCTTCGAAATTCCAGACATTTAGGTATATTCTTAAAATTCCTTCCGGACGCAAGTTTGAACAGTGAAATTCCGGACGTGTCCGGGAAACTCCAGACGTATGGCAACCCTACTGTAACCCTATTCAACGACAAAGGCCTATGCCAGGCTTTTATCGCTTGGAAGTCGGCGATAATGCGGCTACCATGATAACTGCGGCACTGATTAAAGCTTGCGATGGTCACCTAAATGACTTTCATCTTTCAAGATCAGGAACCTATAGACGACACATTGCAAATCGATTTGAAATTTCTGAGTCTATTTTTGATAAAGTAGAAAACGACCACCGAATCACATTGCATTGCACTGGGATGTGAAGCTCACTAGGAGTCGTTTTGAGGAGCAACATGAGGCCTTGGCAGTGCTGGCATCGTCTGCGTATTCCAGCACAGTTGAGAATAACAAACTTCTTGGTATTCGAACTCTGGAGAGTGCTACAGGAAAAGCACAGGCTGATCCGTCATTTGATCTGCTGAAACTTTATAACAAAAAATGGCAGAGCTCTTGTGTTTGACACAACATGCTCAAATAATGGAAAAAATAAAGGTGCGGTTCTGTTACTTGAAGAATTGATAAACAGGAAAGTTTTCTACAGTGCTTGTCGCCATCATATTCAGGAACTAGTCACCAGGGAGGTCTTGAAGTGAGGTGTGTGTTTGGATCAGCGACCGCAGGCCCTGAAAACACAGATTTTATTACCTTCCAAGAAGTGTAAAGATATTGATCAATTAGGAAGCTCTAAAACACTTCAGTTTGATGAGGGCAGCTGGTTGACGATGAAAGCTGATGAACCAAAGCAAGAAATAATCTCACTGATTTTGCCATATAATGGAAAGCAGAATGAAGTCCTGATAAGAGATGACTACAGAGGATGTGACACATGCGCCTTGGCGATTTTAGATGACTAATATGTTGATCATCGTTTTCGCAAGCCTGGTGCTACTAATAGCACTAGATGGAGGAGTCAAGTGCTGTACTGTCAAAAAATGTTTATGTGGAGGGAGCAAATGGGCTATTCTGAAGAGTTTACTAGAAAGTTGGTACGAATAAATAAATTCATTGTCCTGTTTTATGTCCCAGTTTGATTGAAAACTGCTTTTGCATGTGACGCGTAGTGTAACGTTCTCAATTTCCTCCATGACATGTCAAACTTTTTGTCATGAGATTTCACAGTTGCAGATGTGGCATATAAAAAGATGCAAAAACATCATTGGCATCTCACCGAGGAAACGGTGGTATCTACGATGTTATGCTCTCGGCTAAACCAAGGAGTTCTGACAAAGTGAAGGAAGCGATGGCTGCTAATTTGTTGCAAATGCCAATCCTTAAACAATTGAGGTATACCTTTGAGTCCCATCTCTGACTCTGTCTCTGGGTCAATGAATATGGTTGCGTTAATTGGGCTTAAATCATGGTTTCTATTTGATGCTATACATGTCGAACATGATTGGTTGAGTTATCCAGTTTTGAAATGGCATACTGATCATCATTTTGTGACTGTTCAAGAATTTGTTAGTAGTGTTGAAGTAGTTAACGACGCAGCAGAGCATTTGGTAAAATTGAATACCGACTTTGATGCTTTCAAAACAGGTGACAAAGAACAGCGGGCGAGCCTCTTACAAGCCGTGGAAGATCACCGGAACAGGTATGCCGACTTCTCTAAAGCAACCATTTCATCCACCTGATTTAAGTAATATTTGCCAAGTTGATCTATTTCTTTGCCTTATTGTTTCATTTCCTTTGAACAGTGTGATGTTTATAATGTGGCTGTGAATGTATGATACATTTACAGTTGTATTCTTACACATGGTGATCCAGGAAATAGATGAACAATCTCGAGTAGGGTGGAGGGGTGGAGGATATGTAATCCAACAAAATGGCTATCAGTCTTAATCAGTTTTGAGGAGTTCTAAGGGAGTGTGGGACATGAAAATGGTGTCCTGAACTAACAATACTGTCCATAGTGCAGTTATGTAGCACTTCAAACCAGTGTTGGGACGACTCGAGTCATGACTTGACTCGAGTCACCTTTTTCGTATGACTTGACTAGACTCGAGTCACTTTGTAAAAATGACTTGACTTGACTTGACTCGACGCTTCAAAAATGCAGATTGACTCGTGACTCGAAGCAAAATTTACGAGTCAATTTCAAGTCATCAAGTAATCGATGTCGACTAGATCGTCGTATCTTGTATAAGTTCGGATTGTTGACCGATCACTCAATGATTGTGCGTTTTACCGAGCGTCCATTGTTGCATCACTAATGAATTGATAGTTGACGCAGTGATCGGAGTTTATAGCTTACGTTTTCGTAAACTTGCACACCTCAACCAACCTTCTTGCGTGCTATAAATCGAACGAATATCGTCCATACGTTTATAATTGTATATCATGGATATATATGTGGGTAGGGTATTGCTCAGAGGTGGTCAAAGTAGTCACCACCGCTACTCAAGTAGAAGTAGAAGTAACGCCGGTATTTCTACTCAAGTACAAGTAGAAGTGGTGGTTCACAAATCACAAGTAAGTAAGTAAGTAGGTATTCTACGCTTATTTTTGCCTACAAAACTGAAAACTGTCAAGTAGAAGTAGAAGTAGTCTAAAATCATAACTACTTAAAAAATAGTGCGACTAGGCAAAATCTACTTCAAGTACTTCAAAAAGTAGAAGTACTTCGGTACTGACCACCTCTGGTATTGCTCCATATCATTTTATTGAACTTTCTGATGCTTCATATGCTATCCTATATTTTGGCTGATAATTATAGATCAGGGGTGGGCAGAGCTGGTTCATGCGCGAGCCGCATATCAAAAATCGTTGCCTTAAAAGAGTCACAACTCAAAAATTTATATCTGCTAATTTATTCCGTCACAAGGAAATTCTGGGTATCGAATGAAGTTTATTATTGTGTGGTATAAGACGATACGTCTCCACCTAGGCTGCAAGGTGTTTGAAATCGAACTGCTATGCCGTCAAACAGTGCGGAGCTCGGTAATCATAATACTTCGTAAATATGTATTTTTTGGGTAACTCTTGGCAATTAAGGTTTAGGTGTTTGGTTTCGTAATGACGTTTAAATTCTAGCTTTGTGATTATTATTATTGGGCGAATCTTGACGGAAAAGGCACAGTGGCTTACGTCAATTATCACCGAATGCACATTGCACACTCATTGAAGAGCCGCAATCAAAGACTCAAAGATCAGCATGCGGCTCGCCAGTCGCAGTTTTCCCACCCCTGTTAGAGACTGAGGGTACCGCTATACTTGCGTATAGTTTGACATTTCTACGCATGCATGAGCGATAGAGCGCCTTCTTGCTTGTACAATCAACTCTTTATTCGTTCCTCGATTCAGAATAAATGGGGACCCCATCTGTATTTAAAACAGTTAGCAAAATGCAATGACCTTGAATCACGTATCGTACTTTGAAAATACAACTTGACTCGAATAGTGACTTGACTCGTGACTTGACTTGACTCGAGTCACCTTTGAAAATTAAGTGACTCGACTTGACTCGAGTCAAAATCTGCAATGACTCGAGATGACTCGTGACTCGAAGGTAGTGACTTGATCCCAACACTGCTTCAAACCGCAATAGCTGCATGAACCAAGATTATACATGACGTTTACTAGTCTAGTCCGAATAACGACACTCAAATTTTAATGGTATCCCTTATTTTCAGCCGATATTCTTCCAGCTCAACATGCACACGGATGCAAGGGGTGAATTACGAAAAAAGTAGCTAGAATATATTGTTATGGTATAAGGCACGGAAATCGGACTGAAAACACGGACTTTTTGAAAGTCGGTCAATTCTGAACAACACTAATGTACACATAATGACAGGATACTACGATGTACAATCAACCAACAGTTATGGTGTGGCTATCTCGCTTGACCCCAAGAAGGCATTTGATACTGTCGATACTACTACTAATTGATAAGCTAGAATGTAATGGTGTACGTGGTACTGCCCTCGAAATATTTCGTAAGTATCTTACTGACCGACAGCAATATATAGTCATCGGTCAAGAGAAATCTGATTATCGTGCTGTCTCCTGCGGTATACCACAGAGGTCAGTTTCGGGGCCAACTTTGTTTCTATTGTATATTAATGATATATTTGCCTGGTCACTATTTGCCACTACCCTTTTTGCAGATGACACGCGCTTACTGCTAACCTCATCCAATAGTCAATATCTGTTGACATCAATTGACAACCAACTTGAACTTATCAGCAACTGGCTCACTTGTAACAAATTGTCCGTTAATGCTAGTAAGAGTATTACCAATAGGCAAAGAAAAAAGGAGAACAGAACTCTCCAATACTAATCCCAAATTAATTATGACGGGTCAAGCGATGTGCTTTTGCAAATCAATGAAATATCTAAGAATCAGTTGGAATACCCATACAAGTCATGTTTCGTCCAGATCTCTCGCAATACTGGTGCCTTGTGGCGACCAAATATAATTGTTCGTAGGCCTATGCTCAGAAGTCTTTATTTCTCCATCGTTCACTGCCATTTGCAATATGGTAATATTATGTGGGGATCTGCAACCCTAACTATTTTGAAAGCACTGCAAGTACTGCAGAATAAATCCATTTGGACCATTGCTGGACTGACCATCTATCATCGCTTATCTTCATATTATAAGAAACTTCGCATTCTTAAAGTTGAAGACATATATATTTTTGAATTAGCAAAGTTCATGTATAAGTTTAACAAACAAGAAGTTCCAAATTCACTTGTAAACTACTTTGAATACTGCATACATATACACAACTACGGTACTCGATCTAAGAGCTCTTATAACCTATTTATGTCTTATTCCGACAATGCTTTTCCTCCCTTGAAACGTGCTGGAATCGATGTGTGGAATAAATTGCCCCCGCGACTGAAAAGTATGAGTTTTCCGTCATTCAAGGAGGAGTTCCTTGACTTACTTCTAAGTAAGTACTAATCGCTATCGGATGTACTCCTCTTGTACTATTGCATCAAGGCGTCCACTGTGTATTTCGTTGTTGCTATTCTATTCTCGTTTTTTTTACAAACCACCATAACTATAGTAAGCATGAGTGTATGTATCCATTCTATATACTTGTTTCTAATATCCCAGGTTCCGGCTAGACATGAAGATCGTTAGGATCATATCGCCGGAACCCGTCTATACCGTTATAGAGCCAGTTACATGCTATTATTACTGTGTAGGTGTTGCTATTATTACTGTTTTTTTGTTTTGTTTTGTTATGATTATTTTTTTGCTTACTCCTAGTGTTTATTCCGGTTGATGAAGAAATCTCTCTCTCTCTCTCTAATCCCTCAACATACCCTCGAATAATAATTAAACATCTCCTGGTGTGTATACCCGTTGGCAGGAACGAAACAGCACTTCGTCAGGCTCCCCAAAAAACCTGGAGTCTTGGGCTCTTATAGGGTGATAAACGGCCCCCCAGCACGTTGTTCGCTTTTGCCACGAAATTATTGTTGTAATGTTTAGTGAGCCAGCGTGAAGCGTAAAAACTTTCAATAATTCATGATAAAATCGGCCTATAAGATCGGGATACAGCTGTGATATACAGCAGAGCTGATACAGCTGATACAGCTTTGTATCCACAGGGTGATACAGCTGATACAGCTTTATATCCACAGGGTGATACAGCTTTATATCCACAGGGTGATACAGCTGATACAGCTTTATATCCACAGGGAGATACAGCTGATACAGCTGATACAGCTGATACAGCTGGTACAGCTGATACAGCTTTATATCCACAGGGCCCTATCGACAGGTAAGCAATCAATCTCGCATGCGATACTCAAGGGTTGATTGATGACTTATGTGTTGATTGGAGTCGATGCGGAGGGACGTGCACAATTAGCCGGCAGATCTGATGGAAAGCTGGATAGAGAGAGGTCGACTTTTTGTAGTTGTGTTGCTGGTGTGCCCTCGTGGCAATTTAAATTTTATTCTTTGTAATAAACTTCGCATAAGCTATCGCGGTCCACGACGGAAGCTAGTATGATGGAGTGGGCGATATCAAAACGTCGATCAAACAAGCAAAATTGGTAAAAGATTTGCTGAAACCTGGTAGTGAAAATGGTGATGAATCGCGCATCGATGAAAACGACCAGGTATTGAAGTTGTCTTGGGGATACTGAAGCGTGCATATGGTCAGTAGGTCAGATAAGGACGACATAAAAGGCGAAGAAGTTGAAATTGATCGAGGTCTTATCGATAACACGGGCCCTCGTTAACGATCAACGGTTGGATAGCACTGAGATGAGTGTATGAGATGGACCGCACTTGCGCCATTAAAATTAATTATTTTTCTAAATCAAACTCGTCCCGTTTAGTGCTGGCAAATGGAATACTTGACTATCGCGGCATTTTGAAAATGAGCAGTTGTATAGAAACTATATGGCAGATTCGACAAGATTACTTTAGGATGTTTTGTGCTGCTCACATTCCTCCTGAGTTTATAAGACCGTGTATTTTTGTTCCTCAGTTATTTTGTTATCATATTTTATTGTAACCAACATCTGTTCAACTGCTTCAAATGCAGCTACAACTAAGTGGCACGGATAAGGAAGTATACGATTACGGGCAGTTGGTGAAAGGCGCTGTAACGGTGTGTCATAGGCGTGTCACAACAGTGTATTGCACGCCTTATGCGTAAGTGACGTAACTTCCTATTACGATAATATCGACCATATATAAACTCGTGCGATAGCAAATTCGAGGAGATTCATGCTAACCTACTGAAATTACGTTGAAGAATAAACTGTGTTCTGAACAATATATCCGTCTGAAGAGTTCACGAGACGACAGCGGTCGAAGAGGACGTTCTATCTCTCAGTTAAGTACAGACAGAGTGCAGCCTACGCCAGGACAACTACTCGTCTGAGTTCTAATTGCAGAGACTATTATACCTCAATTAACCCTACTGTCACATGGTGCCTTTGAACGAGATTATTTGGATATATCGCCAGCACAGACTCGATACGTATTAGCATCAAGAAACGCTTAACTTCGCAACTCAGGTGACGTGTTCTTTATTCCGTTCTGGTATATAGACTTCATACGGCAGTCCCTAGTTGATTGTGCATGCTATATATAGTTATTGTGTGCTTATATTTTTGTTATTGCGTATGATTTATTATCTGTGTAGACTAGGGTATTATACAATCCTGAGATGGCTAGCACAAACGCAGATACTACAATTAAGCCTGATGAGGACTCACCTCACGATGATGTCAGTGACGCCAAAATTGTTTCACAGGAAACTGTGATACCCGGTACTTCTGATCAGAGTGTAGATGCTGTTCCTACTAGCATAAAAAAGGAAAACAAATCTGAAATACACGGTGGTACTCGTCGTAAACAGCCGGAACCAGAGAGTGCGTCTGTGTTGTCGGGTTACGCCGAAGGTCCGTTAGGAGGTTTTCCTCAAGGAGATACCCCAAGGTCTAGTTTAGATGCGGATCCTGAGATTGATTTGAATAATGGCATTCTTCCAAGTCGAGATCGAGACGTGGTCAATCCTGTGGTATTAAGTGACATAGCTATACCGCCACGACAATTCTTGGGAGATTTGACTAATGTAACTCAGAGAAGACCGACCAGGCATATAGCGCCGTCGGCTAATACATTACGCGATCCTTCAGAGAATATGGGGCCTAATGCCGTTCTTGATACAAGAGTTAACCAGCGTTTCGCGGAACATGTCGCGGTTCCGAATTTAGACGCCGTACCGCATAATAGAACGCAGCAGAACGTGGTTCGCGAACAATTTCCGGTGCATAGTATAGCGTCGCGATCGGTTGGGCCCAGTCAAGCGCAACCACCAAATACGAATGACGCCGTTATGTTACCGCAACAGAATAGGGATTTTGAACCAATTTCCTTGACGGCACAGGAACGGGAATTACAGCGTCAAATGCACCAAGTTGTGAATAAAATGAAAAAAGTCACATTCGAAACCCGTTTTCCTGAACAATTCTTTGAACAAGCAGAATTAATGTTCGATGCGTTTCGTATAACTTCTAATCAGGCTCGAACAACGTTTGTTATGCTCAACATCGGCCAAGACATAATTAAACAGACATTCAACGGCCGACTAGACACGAAAAACGTAAATAGTTACGAAAAGGCCAAGAGCGCCTTGCTTCAGCGGTATATGCCACAATCGAAAAAATTGGCAAATAATTTTGCAGCCATTATGGCTTTGGTTAAGAAAGGTGGATGGACGCCTGAGCAGGCTTTCGATTACACCAACGAGTACACTTCCGGGCAGGTTGACAGCGAGGCCAACAGGCGATCTTGGCGATCTATCTTTATCCAAATGTTGGATATTAGGTTGAGACCATCGCTAGTAGCTCACGGTTATGACACTGATACACACGAATTATTGACTATTGCTCAGCGCGCGGATGAAAGCCTTCCGACAGGCACGGGTTATGTCAATGCAGTTCATTCAAACCTTTCACCGTTGGCCCCAGCATTTGTAGCGACTGACCGTGTTAATGCAGTGAACAAACAGGGCTGGGAACCTAGGAATAAATGTGATCATTCCGATGGTATTCGTAAAATGTTTGAAGATCTACGGTCGGAATTTCGTGAAGTATTGAAAGTGAACAGTAACAGTAATCAATCCAATTCGCGTTACAAAGACAGTAAGAAGCCGAACCAAAATAATGACTCGGGGGCAGGGGACGGGAAATCCAAGGTTGAACACCCGTATTGCTGGTTTCATTTCCGATACGGTCGGAAAGCCACTAAATGCACGGCTCCATGTACCTGGGAAAAGGATCATGGCCCCTCTGACGTGTCTACAAAGAGTAAAAATTTTCAATAGGGGTAGACGAGTTTGAAAATATGCCTGTAATAAATGAAGTAAAACTTGAAAACCCCCCTTCATTCACTGGATCGAATCTTTTGTTTTTGTGCGATTTGCTTACGAAATGTGTGTTGTTGGTGGATTCTGGCAGCGAACGCTGCTTTAAGAAAATGATGGATTGCGCGTCTGTTAAGCCTACGGTCGCCTTCAGATGTCCCAACAATACAAGGTTATTCGGCTTTGGCACAGAAGACCTATCATTGACTTTTGGTTCTGATTTCACGTACACCTTTCCGTTTGAGAAAGCTGAGGTTCCGTATGACATAATAGGAGCTGATTTTATCAAACACTTTGGATGGGTTATTGATATGAAAAATCAGACCATTTCTGACGAGGAACGTAACCTAACTTTAACGGCTACGTCTAGCAGTAAGGCGGCGGTGTTAGTTTCTAGCCTGACCACTGAACGCGAGAATGAGAAGCTCACCGCGCTGTTGACACGATATCAGGTCCTTTTTGATACTGACTTGAATCGTCCGCCGCTAGAAGGATATGAATTTGACATTTGCCTCAAACCGGGGGCGCCAATTATCAAATTACCTGAACGCAAAATACCGCATCATTATCGCGATCAAGTAAAAGAGAAACTGAAACTTTGGCTAGACCGAGGTTGGATTGTCGAAAGTACATCGCCTTATTCTAGCCCAGCGCACATTGTGGCCAAGAAAAATAAAGCGGAGTGTCGTATATGCTTTGATTATCGTGCGATTAATGAATGGACAGTAAAGACTGCATATCCTATCAGTTATCTCCGCGATTTCACGAATGAGTTGTACGGCTGTTCCATATTTTCGGCTATTGACATCAAGGACGGTTACTACATCATTAAGATGAGCGACAGGGCATCAGAGATTGCTGCGTTCGCAGTGGATTCTGCTGTGTACGCCCCTAAACGCATGTCGATGGGGACCAGTTGTAGCCCTAACTTCTTCAGCTTTTGTTTGAGACAGTTGTTCCATGATGTGAAGGATACTTTCGTGTTCCTGGACGACATCCTTATAGGATCTTGCGATTGGGACCATCATCTCGACACATTGACTGAAGTGTTTGCAATAATGGAACGGGTAGGCATTCCTATCAATGCGAAAAAATGTCAATTTGGCCAGAGTTCAGTGGAATTCTTGGGCCATTTGGTGACACCAGAAGGTATATTGCCGACTAATGACAAGTCTGCTGCAATCAGGGACTTTGCTCGCCCAGAGCGGTTAAAAGGGCTNAGACGATTTTGCGGAATGGCAGCATTTTACCATCGATTAATTCCTAGGTTTGCCGAAGCAGCACAACCTATGTATGATCTAATATCTTCTTGCACAAAGAAGGACGAGCGTTTAAAATGGACGACGGCTTCGGAGACCAGCTTCCAGACCATCAAAGCGCTGCTTGCCGACGTGACAGCACTGGCACACCCGAATAAAAATGCAAGGTTAGCGTTGTTCACTGACGCCTCGCTGACGGCCATGGCGGCCGCATTGCATCAATATGAACCTGACGGTAAGCTGGTACCTCTGGGCTTCTTTTCCAAAGCCTTTCGAGCGAATCAGAAGTTTTATGACATTTTTGACAAGGAATTACTGGCATGTAAAAATGGCGTGGTGCATTTTAATACNTTTTTGCGCGGANGGGANTTCGACCTNTTTGTNGATTCGAAGTCCCTGTTCCAAACGCTCACNTCGAGCACGTGTGAATTGAAACTGGCNCGTCAAAANAGATATAGATGCGTCATAATGGATTACCATCCGTGCTTGAAATTACTTGCGGGTTCAGAAAACACTGTTGCAGATTGTTTGTCACGGCCAGCATTAATGCTTGACAAACTTATTCCGCTGGACGACTCGCCGCAGAGTGATGATGAACATGAATTGCCCAATGAGCCATACCCTTGCATTAACAACGTGATTCTTGACCATGCTGATATAGTTTCGACAGGCGAAATAGCACGAGCGCAAAACGACGACGAGGAGCTGAAATCTCTGATTGACGCGCCGCCGGAAACGTCTATTGGATTGGTAAAACGCAGATTTGATGAACATCACATCTGGTGCAGAATATCGGATAGGGAAAAACCCCGCCCGTATATTCCCGCCAGTCTGAGACGTCGTCTTTTCAAAATGATTCATAATCTTTCTCACCCAGGAATGAAATCCACAGCAGAGCTGATCAGCCGTAATCATTTCTGGCCGGACATGCGGAAGCAGATAGCATCGTGGGCCAAACAATGCCACAATTGTCAAGCTTGCAAGATCACGATTCACAACAGACCACAGCTAACGAACTTGCCAATTCCACATAAAAGATGGATGTCCGTCAATATCGACGTCGCGGGACCGTTGCCTCAATGCAGGGGTTACCGTTACGTGCTGGTCGTGGTGTGCAGATTTACAAGGTTCATGACTGCTGTGCCAATGATCACGTGTGACGCAGCAAGCGTAAGTGATGCTTTTCTATGGGGGTATGCTAGTATGTTTGGCTCGCCTAAGGTGGCTATATGTGATCAAGCAAGCTATTTCCGATCTGCTACATTCACAGCTCTAATGCAGGAGATTGGCACCGACTTACAATTCTCTATTCCGTACTGTGCCAGGACGACTCTTGGTCGAACGTAGCATCAAGGATTTGAAAATTAGTCTGAAGACACATGGAAATCCTGCTAATTGGGTATCGCACCTCGGCTTGGCTCTGTGGGGCATTCGTTCAACGGTTAAGGAAGATCTGGGGTTCACATCATATGAACTGATGTTTGGTGAGAATGTCCGCTTACCTTGTGAATTGGTTGAATACAGTGATCCGACATCGAGACCTGCGCAGAAGATTGAATACGTCAGCGAAATCTACGACTTTCTCGATGGCATGAAACCGACAGGCACGCGGGTCGACAGAATCGCTGAGGTGTTACAAAAGGACTTGGACCGATGCAAGTTTGTCTACGTGAAGGAGCCTGGCTTAATGCATGGATTGCGCCCGACATATCTGGGACCTTATGAGGTATTGTACCGGGGCAAACATCATCTGAAAATTGCAATTTCAGGCAGGCAAATGAACGTGCCTTTGGACAGAGCTAAGGTCGCATTTTACGAAGGAGACGGCCTATCAGATTTTTTGCCACCAAAATCGAACACGCCTGTGATATCCGGTTCTCACGAAAATTGCAAGGGAGAACAACACGTGGAGGACGCAGTCGATGTGAAACAGCACCTCGGTCATAATGATTGTGCCGAGCTATTTCCTTCAGATCGTATTGAGCCGTCAGGGGATACAGTGCCCGCCGGAGTTTTAGGAAATGCGGACAATGGCAGACCAGCAAGCACGCCTTCCAGTCAGGAGGTATCGAGTAATAACCTGCCAATTTCTGCTTCCAGACACGACATAGTTACTCCGGTTCATACGAGATTAGGACGTGCTGTCAGAAAACCGGCGTGGCTGAAGGATTATGGCGTATCCGTCAATTCTGTGTCTGGCGATTGTGCTGTCATCCGTGACGTTGATTCAAACGAACCCAGTGAATAGCACGGATATCAAAATGGACATTGAAGTTTGTACAAAGAATGCTGTTTCTGAGTTTATCGAAATTACCCCGCCAGATGAGTGTGTAAATAACCCCGTGAGTCGTTCAGAGAGATGCACAGCTGATATTTATGCCCTGCGTAACCGCTTCCATCATATTAGTGGACGGATGTGTTATGTTACGGAGAGACAGTGGAAATCTCATTACTTCTTTTTTGGTACTTACAGCCGAGAAGTATCAGAGGAGGTTCGTTACCAGATTCCACTGGCGGAATGTCAGCATGCTATCGTTACTAAATTGTCACAATACGGGGATCTGGAGGACATGGGTGAAGGCTTGTATGCTACCAATAATTCCTTGCACGTACATTGGACATGGCCAACGACAGACGAAGGGTATCTGCGAAATTTGATTTTTCATGACGTAGATATTGTATACGACACTTTGAACGGAGCCTTGAGATCTGACCAGACTGATTTGTCACTTTGTGCCCCCGATAAAGGGCATTGCCGAAACCAATTGGCCACAGTAGTTTGGGATTCTGGTGCATTGACTAGATACCGTTGCCCAACAGTGCTGATAGGAAAGAATTCACGAGTTGTGATCCATTATGGACAGCGTTATCCATACGCGACAAGAATTGAAATGCCGACATTGGGACTGAGTTTCAGGTCCAGGAAATCGTGTCAATCGGAAACCACGAGATGTATCAGACAAAATCCGATAATATGTCTCGTCAACGATTTCTTTGTAGTGCCGAAACGTTGTAAAGATGGAGATATGCGAAGATTATCGATTGGGCAGCCGGCCGCAAGTTCTAATCGTACAACTCCAAGCATGCGCCTACTCCTTGCAACTATACAAGAGGTAAAAGATCAATCTGATTTTCGGTACCGGAGTCTGGTGTCCAATTTGAACGCATTTGAATGTAACGCTGAGCAACAAATGTTTGCAATCCAAAAATCGCTGATTCCGCTCAATACGAACGCCGCATTATACTTGACGCCGACCAAGGGTCGCCCACGGTTTCGTCAAGCCGGCGATGTAATCCAGGCTGAACAATGTTTTAGACAGACTGTCGTAGTACAGGAGAGTTTGTTCTTGCCAGGCGGTAGACTTTCTGCACGACCGATTGTAAGGTTCGGCCAAAACTTATCACGAATGGCCACCTTGGTAGACAATGGAACGGCATACTTAGGTCCGGTAACATTAGATCTCGGGTCGAAAAACACGACAAAAATCTTTAAAGTAGGGAAGTCATTTTTCAAATTTCAAAATGGCTTATTAGTTTCGCGGAACGCGTCGGTCACTGAGTTAAAATTCTCAATGCATGACGGTTTAGATTCTGTTATAGAATCGACTCATCCGGTGAATCTGACTGAAACGTTTTTAGATATTTTCAGTAAAATAGACCCTTCACTTGGTACGGATTATGACAGCGTGTTGGCCCATATGTCCCATAGCATGTTGTTAGTTCAAAAATTGCGTGAATTATCAGCCTCCCACTTAGCTAATCGTAGTACAATCGGCGATCACGTCGATGCCGATCCTTCACTTCCGGTTAGAATTGTTTATGAAGCTTTTAGGGGCAGCATCTTGTACGTTTTAGCTAGTGTAACGAGCCCAATTGTTCAATACATTTTGCTTTGTTGTCTGTTGAACGCTATGATCTGGGGATTGTATTTAACTTGTAAATTATTTTGTTCGAAACGTGCTGTAATGCGTAAGTCCTTTCATGACAGACGAACTGCCGTGTTGAAGTTTATTTCAGACACGGAGAACACGTTGCGACAGCGAGTTTCGAAACGCGCGGGAAGCGCCTCCGAAGGAGTGATGGTAATTGAATCGAACTCGTCGTATAGTTGTACTTTTGCAGTGCAATAGTATCAATGAATTATTTGTACCTACAGGAAAAGTTCATAAATCTGTCATCACGAAGCTAGATCCTCCCGGACATGTCACCGTGGAATGGTTTGAGAGGGGACAAACTAGAAGAGAAGAGGTAAAATATTAGGTTACTTACGTAAAACCTCACGCAAAATGTGTTTCCCTCGGACCACGACCACCAACCAGCGATACAAAACAAGGCATGATGAAATTCGGTCGGTGTGTTTCGGTGACTCGCTATTAGGGTTAGCGTTTAGGTTTATCAATTATTGAGACGTGGCCGACTGAGGTGTGCCGTCGTCTTTGCTTCACACCCTAGACAGGCACCTTATTCATGTGATTTATCCCTTGCCTGAGAAATCGCAACCTCTCTCACTACCCTCAGACCTGTGTATGAAGTACAAAATGTTAGCAGGCCTCATTCTGACTAGACACTAATTGGTTATTCATTCAATCAAGGATCAGTCTCTGTAAATATTATAGTGTATTATTTAGTCTAGGTCGGTGGTTGTCAACCTTTTTGAGGTCGGGGCCTGTAAAACTTGTATGCTATAGTCTATAGGCTATATGTTGCGGACCGGTCAACCTTTAAAAATAAACATCAACATCAAACATGGTAAGTAAGCCAAATAATGTTTGCAACTCAAATGTAATACTTCATTTAATGTTGCCATTTGATATTATATATTTACGCGAGATTCTATAAAAGTTTCTAATAAGCGAAACTCACGAAGTCCTCTTAAAACCACTAGCTTGATTGTGATTGCTTGGTATCCTTTAAAAGAAATACGACTTTGCCCTTTGCTATAATAGATCTACTGCCAATGCCAATGGTCGCTTACTTGTACTGTCGGGTGTTTCACAATGATGAGCTCAGGATTAGGCCTGAATGCGATTTAAATCCGTAGCTGCTACTGATGTAATAGATGTTTATCATTTGATGTGATCAATATCAGGGTTGTAATGACTCGAGTCATGACTCGACTCGAGTCAATATGTGTATTTACTCGACTTGGACTCGAGTCATTACGGATGACTCGACCAAGTCATATGACTCGAGACTAGGACGGCCAAAACCCACATTTCATTATAATTTCGCAGAATAGTAAAATAACCACCTTATTCGGGCTTCGTCTATTGGTGCTGGTACTTGAAAATGGGACCAGATACTATTAAAAGTCAGGAAAATTAGTTTATCGTAAATGCAAACCATTTGATATCACCAAACAGAGGTATAACGGTGGGTTTAACAAGACTTCCATTGGAAACTGCGCAGTCAACACAATGACTTGGACTTGGACTCGAGTCATTATCCCATGACTCGGACTCGAACCCCTGGTCGATGACTTGGACTCGGACTTGACTCGGTGACGAATTGAAAATGACTCGCCTTGACTCGAATCAAAACTATAAAAGTGAGATTGACTTGTGACTCGGAGCCTTGTGACTTGGTTACAACCCTGATCAATATATATTTGTTATTGGTGTAGAAGATGATCAGAAACGAAGTACTTATACTTTTTGAAAGTATTAGAGTAGTTTTCCTCTAATTCTGGAACTTACGCAAGTAGATATGATTTTCTCTACTTCTACTTCTACTTCGTAATATATTGGGATCTACTTACTTTCTTCTCGTTATTTTCAGTTTGTCAAGTAGAATTAGTTGAAAAAATATAGATTTAAGAAAGATAGTCTAAGGAATTTCGGGGCTCTTTTCACTTAGTACCCACATTTAATATTTATAAAAGTGAAGTAGAAGCCCAGAAATTTTGTTGCGCTTCGCGCACAGTAGTTATGGCGTGACGAATATGTGTTCGCGAAATTATCGGTGAATATAATTCAGGTACCAGATTGCTTGGTACAGCTCACACTGCATTATCGCCCATATCAAATATTTCATCACAGTAAATATGGCCCTCCATAACGGTTGAAACTACCGTTTCCCAATCTAGCAATTACCTATCATTTCGCAATCTAGCAGCCAATGACGTGTCCTGCTAATCTGGAAAATACGGCTTTTTGAACGTTACACGTGTTTTAGCGAATCACCTTTGAAGCTTTATGGACAAAAGACATGAAATATATTATATATTTTCCGCTTTTTAAAAGTGGTATTTATATTTCACTTTCAATTTCGAGTACCGTATCATACTTCGAGTTCTAATAACTTTCAGTTCTTTTGTCTGCAGAACATACATGTTGAAGCATAAAAACAAGTGTAGTGATGCCTCTATTTTCCGAAAATATAGCTACACTAAATATAACTTTTACGATCCACAATATTTTCTATTAGCGTATACTAATCGCGTAAAGTGTTGAAACCGTATCCGATACAACTTCTCCGTACTGCTCTTTGCCTAGACTTGGGGCCTTGTAGTATGGGTAGGGGGCCAGGCCATTATATTCTCTAAAACGGGGTCTTCTAGTAAACAAAGGGTTAGTATCGCATTTTCATATCAATACCTTTATTTTCATCCCATGATGCGACAGAATGCTTTTTCTGTCGAAAATTGATACCTCCTGGAATGCATCAATACGAATCAAGCTCTCTACACCGTGCGCATAGCTCAATATGCAGCTTTTGACAGTCCATGCGAACGGGTTGAAGACTGTTTTTGATACTACTTACTTGAGTAGATATGAAGTCAGTCCATTCAACGTCTACTTCAAGTAGTTTTAGGTGGCTCATGGAAGAAGTACTTCTACTCCCGTACTTGATTAAATTTTTTCGTTGCTACATCTACTTCTACTTGAGTAGATTTGTCGACTACTTTGACCACCTCTGGTTCTGACTAAATCCATATTAATTGCAGTAAATACAACATGGCATTCATTCGGTTTCTATACATCTATGATACCCATATCTCACATTCACTGACAGCGATATATTGTTAAAATGTCCGTCTCGTACAATCTACATCAGTGGTTTGTGGGTTACGGCCCAGTCAGGTCAATCCAATCGAATCCAGGCGTCCCAGCGAGCCGTTCAGGATTCCATGTTGTCATGGACCGTTGGACAAACGGTGGTGTTGAATCCATAACCTTGTGGTTCCTTTGCATTTCCATTGTCCAGGCACCCCGATAGTGCAGATTAAAACGAATTTTATTTCGATATCGGTTTTCACGACATTTCCAACTTTACGGATACTTGAATGGTATGAAAACTTCATGCTAGGAAAAGTTTAGAACAATTCTAGTTTTCATTGTAGTGAGATGTGACAACTGGCGTTCGCTATGTCGCCAGTCACTGGAAAACCGCTCAAATACACCCATATTTTAATGCGAATATATGCGGTGCTATCACTCAATATTGTTCCGTATTGATATTACCAAATCCCGGATAATGACGAAAATACGTAACTCGAACTGATGTATATCCTGCTCTAAGTCCCATACTTATGATTATAATGGTGTGGTGGCTAAAAACGGTTGGGCTCCATATGTAGAATTTTTATTGATCAATGGTTCATCTGATTGTTATATTACTAGAGTGCTGAAATTATTCACCCTAACCCTAAGTTTTCTTTTCAGAGGATCTGCTTGTTGCCGTGTTAAATATTAAGTCGAATTCATGTCATATTACACAGAATATAGAAACATTTGACGTCAGGCTGTTTCACGTCTTTCTATTTCGATATCCGAATTACGCTGCTTTTGCTGGTTATATTTTTAACGTTTCTGACCCATCTCGGTTGTCCATTTCATGTGCCAAACCAAAGCAGAGTGATTTAGACTACCCGAGCCTAATTTTTCTTTATTGA
>ATSW01125501.1:0-13809 GCA_000444245.1 Botryllus schlosseri | reverse complement strand
TTTCAAGACGATTTGTTTCCCTGGCTCTCTTTGTCGAAGATCTTGACAGAGAGAACATTGCTATGTCACCGCCACAAACCGTAATAAATGCTCCGATCAGCATTGTTGCCTTGTTGTCTGTTATTTGCAATCGATCCAGAGCTTGGGACACATGGGTATTATTCATAATATTTTTAGGTGCCATCAGCTTAATGGCTGTCGAGGTGCCAAGACCAACATCAGCATCATAATCAGAACTTGAACTCAAACTATCACCCTCTTTTGAAGATGAAGAAGATGCTAAAACAACATAGTCATCACTTGAGTCATGTTGAATGTTTTTAACAGTTCTATCCGCCATGGTTGCTGTTTTCTTTTCGATGTCTTTAGCGAGAATCTTGTCTCTTCCCAACATTATGCATTTGCGAGATTGCTGTTGATCTTCATAGAATGCAATGTCTTCGAGCTTTCTATCATGTGATAGATAAATGTCATTTTGTATTATTGCTATCGCATCTGTACTTCCAATATCCCACAACTTGTCCAAATCTTCCGTGAATTTTTTCCTCTTACCCTTGGGATCACTTTCCCGTTTCATGGTCGCCTTCAGAAAAATATATTTTTTGTTCAGTTTTTCAAGTAATTTCACCGCATTTCCTTTAAGTATTGTGGCAATTCTCGCCATTTGCCACACTGTCATGACATCATGAACCACCACATTACATAGCTCACGAGTAGGGGTTGACTGAGGGCAATGGTCTTTCAGATGCAGAAAGTAACTCATTACTTCTCGCAAGGTTGGTAATCTCGAGCCACAGATGTAATCGCAAGCATATCCGACCAAGTAATGCTCAGATCGAGATCTTGTTCTTCTCTGTGGCAAGTGCACAGTCTTCCGCCGTTTTGCCTCTGCCATGACAGTAATATTTTTGCCTTCTATCATAAATTACAGCTACGCCTAAAACATTTAAGTAACAAGTGTTACATTACGACTATTAACTCACCAACCCACAATGCCCTTGTACATAACCACAACCACTACTAACAAAATCGACCTCATCAGAACAGAAAATGCTGCTGCAACTAAAACATTGAGCAAGGAACAAGTGTTGCATTACAACTATTGATGCATCAACCCACAATGCGCTTTACAAATTCCCGTCTCTACTAACAGACTCGACCTCCGCAAAACAGAAACTACTGCTACAACTGATACATTCGAAGAACCACTGTTACATTACTACTATTGACTCATCAAACCACAACACGCTTTTACAGTATTACAGCCGTCACCAACAGACTCAGCAGCAGCAAAACCTACTCCTTCTGTCAAACTATAGATAACTAAGGTAAACCGGTTTACCTTAGTTATCTATAGTCAAACACGGTGAAGCACCCAAATCAGAGCTGACAGCCGCCGTCATCATTGAAGCATAACCGATTACCCAATCAAGAATCGTGGTTTCGTCATTGCCCGCCTAGTTGCAATTTCGCCGTCGGTGGCCCGCCCACTCTTTGGCAGCTACTTTCAAACGCTTTGTAAGAAATCTTAACGACGTTCCTGAGAGCTTCTTTCAGGCTTGTTGATGTTTTTAATCAATAATCTATAGAATAAGACATTACAACGCAGCATTTTCGAAATTTTTCAAATTTTGGACAACCCTACTGTACATGTACAATCGGCCGGCAAGGTTGCACTGATAACGAAATTGCAGACATGCCGCATACCTGCAATAATTACAATTACAGGGTGCGCTAGTCATACCTAAATACCCAGATTTGGCAATGGCAACGAGCACAATTTGTTCAGACGCGGGCATAAGTATTAATCAAAAAGACACATAAACACAAACAATATTACACTCAGAGATTGTTACTGTTTGGCGAAAGTGTTTCTGCGGACGGTAGTAGGCCTCCACGCGGACGCGCTAAATCAAACCACCGCCTATAGTGCACATGAGATATCGATGACCTATTTCGGATACAAATGATTCTCGCTAATTTGCAGTACGCAGCATCGATAATACGAATCAGTGAATTGGCATTTCAAAAGGACTGGATTTCTAGTTTTAAATGAGAAACTCACTGGNTACNNCCCTNGGGTTTTNATACCGACAACGCGCNGGTTANTATTAGCCAGGGGCCTACGGCATATACGCAAGTCCCGATCAGCCAGTCGAATTTGATCGTNAAATGCGGGTGCGATTTTAATTATCCAGGTGTTATTGCAGCAAGAGCAATATGGGCGCATGCCGCAACNTTATCAATAGAAATACAAATCCCGATGGTTTGAAATTCGATNCGCGNCATGGTTGCNCCCGATANAGTCCGTCCAGCNAAGTTGGTTGGANCATNGAANGTTCCCGCTCAAACTAATCGAATAAATTCAGAATTTCCGCCACCNAGNATCTCTTGTTGCATCAATATTTGACAACATAANTCAACGCCNTGCACTGCNCAATGCGCAGTNAGAATAACANATCAAACACTNATAAGTGTCTTCGAGGGAATACGAGTGTATAANGCAGACAAGAATTAGTAGCCTAGAGATNATAGCAAACGAGAAAGCGTGTATCTAATCAGTAATTCCTCAACTTGCGTATNGCACAATGGGGTTCCGAGTCTGACATCGCGACAATTGTTTGCAATTGAATATATGCGCACTTTGCGCAGGAATGACTTTCNATNCGCANGCATACACTAACACACNTTCCTATTTNGCGGTCCAATTAAAAAGACTATCACGAAACTAAGTCAAGAATTATTTTGTANACGAATATGCGCGCAAAGACAATTTAATTGAGAGAAGTAGAACGTGAATNCGCTGGTCCAGTAGAGANAGCTGNTGTTTCTCAGAGCACGCGTGTCGAAATCGACGTCGTAAACGANGTNGCNTCGATTGTATGATGACTAATCACGGATTACAATTTATTGGGGCGTTTTAAGCACTAGTTTAAGCTGCGTATTCAATTATTCGCGGGCGTATCGGTTAATAGTGAATAGTTGGCATTTACGCGATAATCACAGACTCGCTGATTGACAGCACAGACGGCGGACGTTTAAGCATTTTGTATGGGGTGGCCGCCACCCCATAATTATGTGATGGGGTGGCTGCGCCACCCCGCCACCCCGTAACTCGGCGCCTATGTAGGCTATCACTTCATTGAAATGTAGGGTTAGAATTAGCAATATGACGTCAATTGACGTCATGAGGTTCACGTTTGCGTTCACACGATCCTGAACCTTTCAGAGGTTCACACCATCGCTACTAATTGGCTACTGATAAATGTTTGTGTGTTTCTTGCCTGTCCAGTGTCCATGGTATGTCGTTCAATTGTTTTAATTTTCGAGTCAGGGGTGGGCAACCTTTTTGCTATTCACGGCCGCATTTCGATTACTTATGTAGCCTACGGCCGTATTCTTGTGGATAAGCCGTAATCAACTAACCGGGCGTCAAATACCCACATTAAACTCTCCATATCCATTTCCGCTGAACTCTGGACTAATCTATTTTTTGATATCGGCTTACCATACACACCGAAGTCGCGAGTGGCCATGTTTTGAATAATTACTGGGAAACATCATGGTCGCGCGAAGCGTGAAAATTTTTTCAGATTCACAAATGAATTTCGTCATTAATATTAGTATATTCACATATTGCAATCAATATTTATCCCTTATCAGCCCATGTAATTAGATTCACTGGTGAAGTTGATGGAGGTAGTGTCTTCGGAAATTTAGGGCAAGATGCACAATATGTTATTAGTCACTTTGTTGCATGCTATTATTTTTTGACATCCCATCAGGATTGTCGGTAGGCTACAGCGGAAATATATTAGAATCGGCTGAACCAGTAGATCCAAACCATTTTGGGTGTTGGGACCGCATTTCGAACTTCTGAGTAGCCTACGAATGGAGCCGCATGAAGTCACTGGAGTATAGGCTACTTATAACGAAAACATAAAGGTAGCTAGCCTACCTACCTGTGCTCTCGCCATCCAGCTAATTCAAAAGCATGCATAATTGCACATATTGCACATGAACTTCTATAAATTCTATTTCGGTTATTATGGCAGTGATACAAGCAAATTGGCGAGTACTATTATGACGTGATGTGATAGCTCTTCCTACATTTCTGCGCTTAATGCACACGTTTGCGGATAACTATACGCTGAGCAAAGTTGACTTATTACAATTTCTACTTCTCTATGAGCCTTTATTTTGATGCTACTAAAATTGTGTCGAAATTTACTCTTCACAGAGACGATATATAAAGGTCTATGACCAGCAGAGCTCAAGATACATCCTTGTCTGACGGGTATATCCATCCATGCGTTTGACGCCAGTCTGCAAGAATTCTCTTTCACAGTTTTCAGAAGCGGCTTTGGACGGCTTTAGACATAACTATTATCCCACATTTTAGCATTCATATACAGAAATCGCCTATAGCTATTCATATATAAACAAACAGCAACTGTCGTCCATTATATTTTTGTGGCGTATTTAGAGGTCAATGAGAGCCGCAAGGAGGCTTCCTTGGACCCGCATGTGGCTCTGAGAGCCGCAGTTGGACTAACTGGCCTAAACGTACCAGAAACAAATTTCTTTCGTGAGAAGCACACTATTTCAAGTTGGTATGTCTATATGAGGCGCATCAATTTTATCTGCTCTTCACGTCTATACTGCTGTGGGGCTCAGATCGCAGAGGGCGACAGCAATAAATCACGCGCTGCGCGAAGAAAATTTCAAGATTATTTAAAATTAAATCAATCAAAAATGCAATTTGCCTGTCGACGGCCACCAACACATACTAATTATATCACGGCCACACAAATGTCCGTCTACGGCCGCCGGTTGCCCATCCCCCCTGTTCGAGATCAACAATGATCGAACTGCGCACTGGAAATATGTCAGCCCACCTGTTTCTGAGACGCCAAGCACCGCTGTCGAATTAATAAACTTCAAAAAAGCAAATTTTGCGAATGTTTGACTCCGGCAATCGTGATTTGTGATAATTCTCCTGATATGCGGATCTGGGTGGATTACGGCACGTGTTGTGGTCACAGAACGTGAAAGCGCAACTTGAAAGCGCAACTTGGGAGCGCAACTTGAAAGCGCAACGTTCAGCTCTCCGTCGGTAGTGCAGTTGCACCAGCCAATTCGATCTGGATTGCGTGATTGACGCACGTGTGAGAAATAGAATCGAAGTAGGTCGTTGAAGAAGTTAGAATATACGAATTACAAGGAAATTGTTATTCTTTTTATGTAGATTACAGTCCAAGCTATATGTTCTGTGTTTATTGGGTTATCTTTAATGTAATTACTAATTAACTCTGTTAAATGCAAGCAAGTTTCTGCCGGCTTATTACTAGTGTGTGCTTTTTCGGGTTGCCGCATCGATTTCTAACGCACTGTCGTCTATACGCCATCGTAGATCATGCCTCTTCAGCGATTTCTAAATTACTGCTACTGGCGTAACTATTTCCCGTTAAGTGTACAATACGTGGATGCTTCTATTTAATACGTTATTTTAATGCATTAGCATGTTTCTACGCCACGATTGTAGTTGAGCGGGGTTTTAGGATGGTACTGGACTAAACACCATGTCGTTTCGATTACCTCCATTCTTGTACCTGTATCACAATTCTAATGGTATTTTGGATCTACAAAAATATTCTAACGCAGTGCTTTTTAACCTGTGTGACGGTTCGCACTTGTGCGAATGAAAAAAAGCGCAGTGCGAATGACGAAGGTGGTGCGAATGTTGCGAATGAAAACCTGGATCAAGTGTGAACGAAAATCGTGTTTATTTGTTAATTCTTTTGACGTAGAATAATTCATATAAACCTAATATGAAATTGACTGTCTGTGTAACTTTATAGTTGCGACGCAATTGTAAAAACCTAATACAACGCAGCACTAATCGTAGCTCTCATAAGGTGTAGTAAATTAATGTATTCGGCTATAATTATTACATAACCAGAAGCCTGGCTTGGAAGCTGGTATAGTGGCAGACATAAAGTATATTAGCCCGTCTGGGCCTGCGACAGGCTGAAAAATGACGTCAAATTAACTTTCGACTTTCATTCGATAAACAATCATCATATTTTCGTATTAACTGTTCGAATAGCGCGAGGCACGAGAATAATTACAGAGTCACGTTTGCAAGTTACTGTAACGTAAATTTGTACCCGTTCAAGGGTTATTAAAGTATGGACCGCAAAGGGTATAATTGTGGATCGACACGTTGCCAGAGCTATCTGTTGATATGTGAGTAATATTTGTTGAATTTATTGCAAAATACTGCTATAGTTTTTACATATACAAGGTCACTGTGCTGTGACTTATAGCCAATAAGCGAGACACGGAGAAATTATGGCTTTATCATTAGAATTTATGATAAGATTTGTCCAACTGTTTTTTCTAGAAAGCATGGTCAATAACCGTTGGGATGAACTAGTGTAGGGGTGTGCAACGAGCGAATTTTGGCCTATGAGACTCATTCATTTCGAGGTTGACCCCTTCTGCGTCGGGGCACATTAAGACGTAAAGTTTTGGCCAACAAACCGATGATAAAATGCGGTGCCAAAAACATAAGCGGCGACAAAATCTTGGTCTCAAAATGACCGATGCTAGATGGCAAAACCTTTTGAGATGGATTGGTATGCTCCGTTGTCGGCACGGAATAGTGCGGTTCTAGCAATCTGAGTAGACAGTAGTACAACTCCGACACACAGAGGAATTTAATTCGCCCTAATTTGAAATTGCGTGCGTCGGACATGTTTTGAGAGCTGCGTTGGGAAGAATTGTGGTGTGCGCCATTTATATGTCATACATGCCCGTAAAATCATAGCATATAACCATAACATTAAAATGAATTCCTTTTTATGGGTTAGGCTCGGGTCGCGAGATGCCACAAAAACTCAGATTTTGGTGGTAGTCTAAAAGCTGCTTCACCGTTATTATATTATTATACTGTTATACTGTTATGAATTCTCAAGTTAGATTGAGCCAAATAGTGGAACACACAGTGACACAGTATCGTAAGTTTATTTTTTCTTCTCATATACTCGCGAGACAGGAGTTGGAGCAACCTATGAACGATTGATCGTATCATGAGGTACCGAGTTATAATCTTCAAATTCTTTTTCATCGTTTTTCACCTTTTGTTCCAAGACATAAGGTTAAAGCCTCAACACAAACATGTGGGTTTTTCATTATTTCGACAAACTGGAGCCCCCAGGCCTTTGTGCCCGCTCTCAAAAACGATTTCTGCCAACAAGCATTTTTCACTCGCGAAAAATACGCTGTATTCTGAATATGAGTGTTGAATCGATTTCAAGGCCTGGCCATCCAAGCACTAGTAGACGTTCTTGTACAAAACCTAACAACATTGTTGGTCGAGATTCGAGAAGGGTTTTAGAGAAATAGTTGAACGCAAAACGAGCGATTGCCTTTTTAATGAGACACCTGATATCTGAAGCTACATAGTAGCCAATTTGTTGCACATCTGTAAAAAATTTTAAGTATTGTCATCTTCTTTTTGTATCACAATTTTCGATTGGTTTGTGCGAATGAAATTTGTTTTACAAAAAAAAGTGCAAATGGAGTTCAAAAAGGTTGAAAATCACTGTTCTAACGGAATGGTGAGTTGGTGTCATTTAAATTTCGAAATCCGTCCAATAAGATGCGTGAATTTTTGAAGCACTAGCCTACCTAATTGTTGTTGTTGTTGTTGGATGCAATTTGTTCAGCGATTTTAACTCAATGGTTTTGTTTGTTAGGCTGTAATATATATCCATTGTATTTGGCTATGACAAGATCTATTTATTTCGATCCGAGACAACATTCACCATCGCAGCAGATGAAACAAGAGCGGGTTTGCCATGATTTCATAATTCAAGTCGAGAATGATGAATATCACACTCATCAAAAGACATTGTCTGATGCCTCGGATTATTTCAGAGCGATGTTCAGGCACGATACAAAAGAGAGTCGGGACAGACGAGTGATTTTGAAAGGTGTGGATTCTGAATGTGTACAAAACTGCATCGAATTCATATATGACGGGGAATACGAAATTCCGAAAGGAAAGATGTACGACTTTCTCCACGTCGCAGTCATGATGCTGCTAGATGACGTTAAAAAGACGTTATGTGACGTTATGACTGAGTCGTTGACTGTCAGTAATTACATCTCCACGAAGCATGCAGCCGACATGTATGGGCTTGACGACCTGTCAGCAAAATGCAGATCTTACTTCCTACGAAATGTCTCGGAAATCTTCAACCAACCGGGATTTGAAAGCACCGAGATGTCCGACCTTCGTGAGCTTTTGAAGTCGAAAGAATCAGGAATATGTGAGGAGGACAAGTTGACCTTGACACTCATGTGGATTGAGAAGAATCCACGAATGAAATATTTGCTGCGTCAATGTATTGATATGGTCAATTTGGGTCATGTTTCTACGGCATTTTTGCAAAATCTATTAAATATTCATCCGATCATCAGCAACGACTTTGAGTTATACAAGCTGATTAATGGCCATCTTATGTCTCATCACATGGCAATGGTCCGCAGAAATGAGTACGTTAACAATACCAAAAGAATGATACTGTTTGACTATGACGCGAATTGTATACGGTCACTGCATTCAATAACAGGAAAAATCTCAAAGTTCCATGCTGCTAAATTTCGGCATTTCGGAAATTTTTCCGCAATATTACTTGAGTCTCACATTTACATTTTGTGTAAGGATAAATCCGTACACCGAATCAATTTTCGAGACAATAAGTCAAAATGGGAGAGAATGAAAGATATGATATCCGGACATGGGATATGGCCCCCATCTGTTGCTCTGTTGGGGTCAATAATTGTTATTGGAGGAAGCATGTCTGGATCGTCTAATATTGTTGATGGATTCAACCCGTCTTCAAACAGCTGGTTTCAACTAAAGAACAAACCCAAAGCGGTTTCCGATCCGAGTCTCGTATCATTGAATGGCTCAGTGTATTGTGTCGGAGGTAAAGGACCAGATTGCGTCGCAACTTCCTCATTCTGCAAATTTACTCCGTCCTCATCAGAGTGGATTGACCTCAAGCCAATGAGATATCCGAAGTGGGGGAGTGGTGTTGTCGCAGTTGGTCAGAAGATATTCGCAATCGGGGGCTGCACGTTGCGGAAGAAATTGATAAATGTAGAGTGTTATGATGTCACGTCATCTCAGTGGACTTCACTGTCGCATATGAATAAATGCTATGGTTGGAATACTGCCTTGCGCGTTGGCAGCTGGATATTTACCGTCCCAGTGTTTAAGTCTATGTCTTCTGATCCAATTGAGAAGTATGATTTACTAAACGACGTATGGCCGAGTGACGAATCACGTGTCGATCAATGTAGAGCTTACGCAGCCATGCTCGTATCGCAGTAGACTATGCAGTTTTTTAATAACAATTCAACAAATATTGATGATGCATTTTAGTCCTTTCTTGTTATTTTGTGAGGTTAACAGTCTGTGATCATGATCACCATACCCGTATACTAGTGCTTTCGATGATATTGTGTCATGCCAATATATATGCCATTGGAATTCATGAAATCCCAATGTATATGCTCCTATCCAGACATGGGGTGATTATACTTCATGAATGTAATCGATTGCGATTACGATTACTTCCGAATCACGCGATTGCGATTACGATTACAGCAAAATCTCGAAGTAGTCGATTATGATTACGATTACATTCGAAAAGTAATCACGATTACTCACGATTACATTCATTTTGCTTCTTAGAACTTATTTTTGAAGACATTTTGTTAGACAATATAGCGTTTGCGATGAAAGGGCCTCATGAGAGAACAAAAGTGGGACGTCTTGACGTCATTTACTGTTTACGTCATGTGCCCATTGTTCAACTTTGTAGACGACGATTTCTCGCACCAACATTTTGCATTCTGGCCAGGTCCGCAACCAAACCTTGCAATTGGGGGGGAAGCGAGTATGAAGCCGGCACAAAATCTTTTCGTAAATCAACATAAATATATATAGAGTGATTTCGAGAGATTTGATTGACTTGGAAATTTTTTTCACGCTTCACGATATGTCGTAAAAGATATAAATTTTGAAATGCATGCCTGTCTCCCGCAAGAAAAAAACATGCGTAATTTCTAGAAAGAGTCATTTTGGTGCGCGGCCATTACCGCGCCACGAAACACCAAGACATAGTCAGTTCCGGTCAACATGCGATTCCACGTAGTGTGCTGCCAAAGAAAGACTTTGACCGAAATTTTTCATTCGTGTCCATTGTCCATAACCGCACTGGACGAATAATTCTAGCCTCCCAATCTGAACCCCACAATACAAATGCAACCCAGGCACACACAGAGGAAAATAATGCACCCCGTGAACAAATGAGAGTTTGTGTGTTCGTCTCGGAAAGTTTTATTTTAGTTTTCTTATATTCTGCTACGTTTGGGTACCTCCAATATCTTTTGACTATATAGCATACGGGAGGTCACGAATTAATAAATTACAATCAAGTTATTATTAATGAGTGGCTCCCCCAGCAATGCCGATCAATCTGACCACTGGGGCTGAGTGAGGATCGAAAATGATAGTGGGCGGATATAGGCCTATGCAATTGCCAATATTATAGACGAAATTCCGTCATGAACTTGCAAAAAACTTCCTACTTGACGCGACTTGACACTAAATACACAGCGAATCCCCGTCGCAACCAAAAGTGTCTTCCAGTTGTTGTGAAAAGCCTTGTCGTAAAAGAGGGTTCTAGGGGACTAAACCCGCCTTAAATTTAATTGGTCACCCTGTGGGGCCCGAGACCAACGTTTGCTGTAACAAAGTGCTGTTTCGGTCCCGATTCTAGCTGCAACTCACGCTAGTATAGTGCATAAGCGGGTGGTTGTGGTGGCAGATCCAAATGTTGATTGAAGAATTGCGAAATAACGATTGTTTCGCGTTTCAAGTAGGGCCATATGAGAATAAAATGAGGTGAACATAAAATTCTGCTTACAATACTGATACTGCGAGCTGGAAAAAAATTTAAATCTTGGACCGGTGTATGTAAATAGGCGTACTGCTCGTAAAGCAGCAAAAGTGAAACTGCATGTCTAAGCATAACCATTTACCCAGCATCAATACATATACATACCGGTACGTTCCTTTTTGAAATTAGACATGGCTGTGATTATTATCCTGCTGCGAGGTAGGGGCGTTTGAGTGTGTTGATAACCTATTATAAGGCATGGCAGGTGTTATTACAATGGCACTACACATACATCGAAAAGTTATTTACCACTACTGCGTGTGCATAAAATAGTCTTTACGAAATGACGAGCAAAGGTAATACCTGTGACATAATAATGGGTACTGGCATTCGACAATCCTACGTTTCTGCAATCAATAACCTGGTCTAATATTGCACTTTTTATTTTTCAAGAAGGTTCCCTTTTTAGTTCATCGTGTCATGGCCCTTGTACAAATGAAAAGTAATCGTTCTTTGACGAAGAAATCGATTAGATATGCGAAGTAGTCGATTACGATTACGTTTACTTCGTATGTTTTTTCAAATGTAATCGATTGCGATTACGATTATTTGAAAATGCTGTAATCGTCGTAATCGATTACGATTACTAATCACAATTACCCCATGTCTGCTCCTATCTCTACTAATTTCTATATTCGGTAAATCGTACCTGTCTCTGTATTCAATTATAGCCTCCGTAACCAATTTTTAAGGAAATTGTGACTGTTTATACTTTCATCACGTTCATTATGTTATACCATTGTATGCATAATTTTAAATCGTAATCCTGCTACAGGCCTACTTGTTTCTACCATATCTATGCTTCCTACTGCGAGACAAACATGGCTTTCGTTCTTATTCTCATTTCCGGTGTGATAACTGGTGATAATAAAGCGACAATAGCTACGCAAACATTCAATGTAGTGATAACGGAATATATTGCCGGGTAGATAGGGGATTAAATTAAACACCAAATAAAGTGGCTTCGAACCCAGGTTCTGTCTTATCTTCTATGCGTCGAAGGTTTATTATTGGAGCTTCTCATCACTGACCTTCGTGCAAATGCGGTGTATGTACAAAAGCCGAGAGTGGAGGTTAACCGAGCCAAAAAATTTGACAGCAAAAATGAAGATATTTGCCCGCGAAAACAAGAGAAATGGAACCTTTGATCTATGGAACCAGGACGGAAGTCGTACTAAATTCATATTCGTGGTGCACATGATCCAATCTCATTGTGGGTACACTCAGGACCGTAACTGCCGCACCCCAAACCCCCCAATTGGGGTGGGGGGTCCGAGCTCGAAGGATGCCCAAAATTATTTCGTGAATTAGCATAAATTATGGGGTATTTTTTCAAAATTTACGTAACTTTTTCAAAAAATTATCGCGGTATCCGCGATTTCAAGTTGCCAGGTATCTTAATTTTGGGGTAGGCTACTCTACCACCAAGAAAAAATACGCAACATTTATAGAAATGAGCATATCGGCGTTGGCCATTACCGGGCCACGATGCACCAAGAAATATAAAGTTTTACGCCACGTAACATGCGACTCCAAGAAGTTTGCCGGAACGATCGACAGCGAGAAAACTTTGGCAGAAAAGGACTGCTCTTTTGCTGACCGAAAACTTCGTTATATATACAAAATAGGCTACATAGGTTTAATTAGGCGCCTAAATGACTGGCGCCGAATGTTCCAGTCTTGACAATCTGAACGTCATAAGACCGGGAAAAATTATATGCCAGTGAAGAAATACCTATTAGAAATCGTGTGCGTCTTTTAGTTTAATAGCCTACGTTTGAGCGATTCTATATTTTTGATTGATATAATCACAATCACCAATATGATCAACCAACTGTGCTGATACGATTTGCTTGACGTCAGTTGACCGCAAAATAAAACATTTGCATATTATTGTATGACGCATTCTACACGTGGTTATGTGACTCTTTCGACTCCCAGGCTTCATCCACAGTGTCTGGGCGGGTGTTGAAGGTGGGGCACTAGAATGACATATGGAAAAGGTGCGTTTAGCTGCATTTACGCATTGAAATAGTGTGATCAAGTCGGAATTATGTGTTATCCGAACGTCAGAGTCAGCAATACATCATCCCATGCCACATTTACTGATTTCGTGGTTGCTGCGAGGATTATGGTCATCTTTGGACTCCGGAATTATTTGTATAAGAGTAGGAATAATTATAGGTCGCATGATATATCCGATCATCATTTCCGAGCCCAAACCTCCTTATCGCTCGTTCAGGCGTCTCTTTCTCTGATATGCTGAAATGGCAACATTTCTCCCGTATTTACGGCCGCATAGCGCCAACTGGCGGAGTCCTTCTTCAAAGTTCGTTGACTGTATGGACAATTGAACATTGCATCGCAGTCTCGTTGTGTATTGAAATGATGAAATATTTAGCAATACTTAAAATGTAATCGCCATGAGGTTTGTCGGAGAAGCGCCACTGATGCATGTGTGAAATATATAGATTACCATACCCACAAATAATAATTTTCAAATAGGTCGTGAGAAGGTCTGGGCAGGGCCGTTCCAATATGAAATCCATATCCAATCCGATTTCTACAAAATTAAGCCGAATCCAATGATAATGCTATCATAATCCGAGGGATGCTCATTGCTCATCACTGATCTGGGCGTCCCGAATCAGTCGTAAGTCGGTCTGGCGGAAACTGCTAACCTTTTGTGTTAATCAGCTAAGCACATTTAGGGCGGATATATGAAGTTAGATTAGCACTAAAAGTCGATTATCGCGTTAGTCAGGAT
>ATSW01125499.1:0-13381 GCA_000444245.1 Botryllus schlosseri | reverse complement strand
GGGGGGGGCGCCCCCCTTAGGGGGGCGTGAAAGCATCTGAAGGGGGCGCGAAGAAGCGGTCAACTGATATCTTTTTCGACCTTTGCGCGATTTACCTCAAATTCACGCGTGTTTCTCTATATAAAGACCGAATTTCATATTTTTGAATTCTCTCATCAACAGTCATAACCTTCCATGCCATCAAACAATCTGTTGGGGTTGCTGGTATCCCGGTTGGATTTTGTGATTTGACGATAAGGCGGGGGGGGGGCGCGAAATTTTTCACTATCACAAAGGGGGGCGTGTCTAAAAAAGGTTGGGAACCACTGCGCTAGAACGTCCAGATTACACATTTCGCGTCATTTTAGTTATGTCTGTACACTGTGTACAGTGTACTCTGTACAGTATACAATCGCCTGGCTGTCAAAGCTATAAAGGAGGACGAATTGCCAAAAAGCAGGACATTTTCGATTTTCTGATAAAGGGGGACATGTGGTACCACTAACAAATAAATACAATATGCGTCACTGGACAAGACACAGTTGCAACCCGCCTAGATCAGCTTGTGAAGAAATAATAGCAGCCACTACATTAATTTTGCTTTGCTGGTGTGTGTTATTAATATAATCAGTGGCGCATTAACTGGTGGTCCGCATTTGTTTCAAAATTCCGTGCCGACTTATCTGCTAACCCACCCATGTTAATAATCATATGTAAATTTCGAGTAAAGTTGAGTTTTCCGTTCATTTGTTGGTATGCAACAAAATCATAGAACCTCGAGGTAGCAAGAAAAAGGTTGAGAATCACTGAATTAAATCAATGAATATTACTACACTACAATGCATATATCACAATGATACCCGCTATTCGATGAGGTTTCGTTTTTCTTGGCATAACTCCAGTAGGTGCACCGTTGACCGGAGATGTCAATATAGTGAGAAATTATGAGGTTCGAGGTTTAGATATGCCTTACGACACATGTAAAACACGCTTGTATTATTCCATTCAAAGATGCAGTTGCAATGGTGGAAATTTCGACATCACTTGTCATATGGATCAAGTTAGAGTATATATTTGGATAAATTCTGTTACTTTTTTAGCTGAGGCAATTACATCAAGCCCATGTCATTTATATGCCTTTCAAAATCAAAAATGGAATTACAGTATCATCACTGGTGTCTGATCTTGAAGATGTATTCACAGTATTTGTGTATTGATCACAATAAGTCGGAATTTTACAAGATAATCACGCACACCGGTGATATAATGCTACAATTACAAGCAGCGCGATGACGTTCAATGCATCACATTCAGTTGCCATGAAAGTAGATAGGAAATCCTAAATAGGCTTAAGTGACCGAGTTGACTTACGCCCGAGACTCCAAGTACAGTATTTGAATTGCAAATAAAGTAGTCTTTGTCGACTTCATGAACTAAGAAGTGTTGGAGGTTTATCTAGGCTCCTCCTCGTCATGTTGTTCGCCGAGTGGGCCGTGCTACAAGTCGGCAGATTATAATGAAGAATGTAAATGAAGCACCATGAATATCAAAACTCAACAACGATGAAGTGACGTAGTTCCGTGTAAATGATTGTTCCCGATATAGGCCACTCAATATTGAACTCCTATACCTGTAACATCGCCCTGCTTGTCCCATGTCTCATCATTAAGATGCTGTCAGCCTATATGCAGTTGTTCGCTACCTTTGCTGATGCTGCTTCACAGATCAAAGTATTTTGGAAGAGGAGCAAATAATAGGGACTATATTATATACCGGGGTTCCTTAAACGTTTTGAACCGCGACCCAAATCTGAGTTTTATTTCATCTCGCAACACAATCCTCACGCATCGACTGGTTTAGACAACCAGTTGTACGTAATGCAGCTCTATGAAACAAGTGTGACGCACGCACTTTCAAATCGGGGTGCAATATTTTCCTCCGTGGGCAACATTTGTACTCTCGGGCTCAGATAGCATGGACGGGACTACTCGGTGCCAATCATTTCGAAGACCAGACATATCAATATTGAAGGTTTTGGCCAACCAGCAACGGTTATTTTGCGCCAAAGTTTTATCGTATTAATACTGCGATTTTAGCGCCACATTTTAGCCGCAGCCGCATGCAGGCCAAAACTTTATGTCTGTCCGGCGCGGGCGGAAAGGGCGCCCACGAAATACCGCTGGACACCCCCAGACTAAAGCAGCTCAACGATCTCTAGCGATGTCGGCGATACTAGAAATATTCTGCTCTTTCACAATTGCGAATAAAAGTGATTCATTTCTGTAAAATTATGCGTACTAAAAATATCGGGTGCGGCAAGTACGGCCGCGTACTCTCCTTCCCTCTACCCTGTCTGAGTATTACTCGCGAAAGTTAGACATTTCCAGAGAAACCAATGTCAGACAAATCTAATCGTGACATTAAACCATTTTGTGGACTACAAAGGTCGGTGCATTTGCACAATTTGTGGCTATAGTACTCAAGATACTGACCTTGTATATGCACAAACCAAGCACAGGATGTCGCGCGAGGCGCGAAGAAATTTTGTTATTGCAAAAGATTTAGCAATCGCATTGGGCGGTCGCGACCCGAATTTATACCCGTCGCGACCCATACTTTAATATCCCCTGTTGTATAAAAAGCAAATCCCGTTTTACTATAGGTAAGTCGAAGTAATACATCAATGAATTTCCTGATAGGTCTGTGGCGTCTTGATGGACTTAGCTCGTTAATCAATCAAGCATGCACAACTACCGGTGATTCTTCATGCCTGTCGGCTTGGACAATTACCAAACTTTCGCCGGAAAATGCGTGCCGCGTGGATCTTTTGTGATAATTTAACCGACATATTCTCAGAAAGAGGTCATGATAGTTACGGAATTTCTCTTCAACCTTGAAGAATGGTAGTTATGCACATGTTATTGTGACATCAGACGTGACTCGGCATTGATAGCATGATTCCAGAATCGACATTTAACAGAGCAAGACGGAAATCACGAGTCTTAATTGATTTCCGGGTTCTTCGGATGGAAGGTTTAACGATAGGTTGCATTTGACGTGATAAAGCTACTTCAAACCACACATAATCGTTAGGACTAGGGCTGGGCACAATGATTCGAGTACTCGAATCTGAATCGAGCATTAATTTTAATAATTCGAGTCGAGTAGTAAAATACGATTTTTTCGAGTACTGAAAATTAATTTAATAACGAGAATTATAGTTTTGATGCTATTTTCCACCGAGGAAGCCTTGAAACCTTGATTGACCGTATCGCAGCTTACGAGACATTGTACAAAGCTAAGAACGTTACTGGAAATAACACATTTCCGAAATCATGATCATCCCACAACATTGTCACGAAGTGCAATGAAATCGGCATGGTCGAAAAATATCAAAGTATCTTTAATGTAACGGATGCTAGGCATTATATTCTTTGTGGTGACATAAAAGGTGCATATTTTAACTTTGACATAGTTAATTCTGTTGTGACGTCGTGATGAGTGATACTCGACTACTCGACTCGAAGCATAATACGTGATTCAGAATCGAATCACTCAGGTACTCGATTTTGCCCAGCCCTAGTTAGGACCGCCAGCAATTAGCTATTCTCAAAAGATATGCTGTTTAAACATATAAGATAAGACATAATAGGAATATAGTTATTGTAAAGTTTATGTATCTGTTCCATCACATTCAAGCCAAAATACAGGCAGATTCTTAATCGGGGTGGCTAACGTTTTTTTGCTATTCACGGCTGAATTTCGATTACTTATGTAGCCTACGACCGCATTCCACAGCATATCCGTAATGAACCAACTGGACGCCAAATACCATGTTAAACTGTCCAAGTGTTCATGAATTCCGGACCAATCTACTTTTTCATATCGGCTTACGATACGCGCCGAATTCGCGAGTGATAATGTTGGTGACCAAGTTGGTGTTTCGTCGTGGGGCGCATCATTTCTCCACTGCTGTTCACATCTGTACCGTCCTACACCGTCGGGCTAAGATTGCANACGGCGCTACTATATTGAAATCGAAAAATGAAGCCGCATCGANTCTCGCCTAGCGAGAAGAAAATTTGAAGATTAATTATAGTAGGGTTACCATACNCTCTCTTTTAAGAAGATTTGAACTCTTTTTTGACTTTTTTGAAAGTGTNCTNGGAGGACGCCTAAATGTCCNCTTTTATGAGAATTTTGGTTAAATTACGCGGAACTTAGAGCGAGAAATAGGAAATCAGCGGCCAAGTAATGATCCGACGTGCATTTCGGGACTTGAGCCGGAAAAATGACTTTTATTTAGAAATGGGTATTTCAGGAGTTGGGCCGGAAAGTTGACCTTTTTTTAGTCAACCGACCAATAAGTCGGGGAAAATGTACCATTTTCTCAGAATTTTACTTCAGTATTGTGGGTATCAAAATTTTGAAAAAGTGTCATCTTTTCAGATTTCTAAAATATGGTAACCCTAAATTATAGAATCTCTCAAAATTCGGGAATCAATTCGCCAATTCAATTTTCATGTCGACGGCCGTTGGCGGACAAACTTGCTGCTACGGCCGCAGGTTGCTCACCCCTGTTTTACGTAGTGAATAGCATAGTCTGTGCTCGCGATTACAGGGCCACGATCTGAGAAGTCCATTTCGCTCATACCTACACATGCTACATCATTTTCACTGCTTGTCGTTTTATGTTAACTTCTGTCGCTTTTAATTCAGTGTTTACAGACGCCTCTTATTTACAAGTTCACGGTAAGTGACGGGCAACATACGACCCGCGACGGGGTTTTGGGCGGTCCACAGACAGTTTCCACTCTGAACGAGAAATTCCAATCTGAAAGCGTTGACAAATATTATGCGTCACTAAATACATTTAAGTTTGCCAATCAAAATAAAGATGGCCATGAAACTATACTTGTTCTGTCCGGGTCTACATAAATTCGCGAGCCAACATTTTTCATCATGAACATTAGCAATAGCTGCGTTCCAATCTAACTGATGTTTACGTGCAGTCTTTATTAAGGGTTTCTACGTCATCCAAGATGCAGCCAGAGTGCAAAGAACTTGTTGATAACTTTGATCGACCATAGATGTCTCATTGACTTAAACAGCTATTGAAGTACATTGCGTTAATATATTCAATAAATTAATAATAATTAATAATTGGTTGTATGCAATGTAGGTAGATGCATGTTTTTGAAATTCTCCATTTGCTGACGATTGCCCTTGAAGAGTGTCAGCTCGAAAAGCTTCGGGTTTTAATATATTTCTGCCATGAATATATTATTAAAATGTATATTAAAGTTCTGTACCCCAAAGAGTCTATTCAATAAATACTGATTTTGGTCTCTATGCTTTAAGTTTACTTACTCCATTTTCCCAGATCAGGCCAGTAGTCTGTGTAAGTTTCCCGCCTCTGTTCTAGGTCATGGTGAGCGTTTGATTGTACGGAAGACTATAATACTATAGTCGTTTCAACTTCTTCCTATCTTTTCGTTTTGTAGTAATCTTGCAGCGATTTGAAATGGTGAAATTTTAGATAAACTGAATCGTACCGATCTGAACTGAAGGCTATACTTCATGCAGTGAAATTTTTTTTTCTTCCTTCATTTTATTCGGCACATGCTAAAAAACATGATTGAAAACTTGCAGGAATAATATATTTAGCACTTTGCTGTGTATAGGATCTAAGACAACTGAAAATAACATTCAGAGAAATAATCGTATATTATATGGTTTTCCGTAAAGACTTGTAAATCCAGCATCCCAATCTCCGATGTGATTTATATGCATCAATATTTCAGTAAAGCATATAGTGTACGAGCGGGGACTACGTAGGCCCCGGTACGAGTGAGGGCAATGGGCATGCGCAGCAATGGCCTACCATAGAAACGTATTTCGTTGTCTGCTATCTTTCATATCGGACCAATACATTCATGTACCATACTTCCAAACGAAATTCAGAACTGACATTAGATCACGTGCATATGCCTTGCCGCACAAATATAATTCACGCATCACAGCAAACGTAATGTTCGCCTGCTACAATAATAATGCTTCCAATAATACGGAACAAAAATATTGTATTGGATTCACAGTAACGAGAAGACATATTTATGTATCGAGGAGCTAAAATTTCATGCGTGTCTGGTTCACATTGTCTAGCGCGAATAAAAGCTAATATATGGACATTGGCAGGTCAGCTCAAAGTAGCCATCATTGGTACTCAAGTAGAAGTAGAAGTAACGTAAATTTCTACTCAAGTACAAGTATAAATTTCAAAGTAAGTAAAAAGTAAGTTTTCTAGGACTAGATTTTGCAACAAAATGAAAACTAATAAGTATATTTAGGTATATTTAGCCTGAGATCATAACCACTTGAGTCTGTAGCACAAGTAGTCCAAACCTATACTTGAGTAGTGAGTACTCCGGAAAAGTACAAGTCCTTCTCGTTACTGGCTGCCTCTAAATATAGGATGCTATAGAAGAGATAAGAACTTATATTGCACATATTGCAATACGCATTTTCAGTGGATAACGAAGCAGGGTTCAATCTCAGTATTGATGGTTGCCAATTCGTTCGTTAGTTGACTGCGATTGCCCATATACCATATTAAGATTCCCACTTGAACTGAACAATAGATGAAAGTTCATACGAGATGGACAATAGTTTCCGTGGGCTGATCGCTGTTGGAAAAGGAAAAGGTGAAAATTTTCTAGTTGACCAAGTATAGCCGCACGTTCCTGAACCAGACTAGATTCTTCGAAACATTCCTGATATTTTTAAAACTACGAAGGGCTTGACCAAAGCACACATGGTACGACTGTGGGGTTCGACGCCTTCCAAAAGGTTAAGAACCACTGCTGCTGCAGAACAATTAACTTACACTACAATAGGCAGCCAGACTAATTGTGTGGATAACAGAATTTCTGCCGCTTTCTACAAAATGTGATTACAAGTACAAGACCAACAATCATTACGAAAGCGGTCACAGATAGAACTACAACTATAATCGTAGTTGATGACCTAACGCCCTGAGATGGTTTGGTAACATCTTCAGCGGGTGATTCAATTGATTCTTGACTCAGCTTGATAACTTGCTGGGTTGGGGCCGGCGTAATGGGTACCGGATGGTCGAGGTAATGCGCGAGTGTTTGTATGATGAAGTGAACTTGCTGAAAAAGGTCGTGGGATTCGACTGTGTGTCGCGCGGCCGCTCCGACGAGGTCGACGTCATCGTAGGTTAACATTCCGGAGTCGATGATGTCGTCGCCTATTTCAGTAACGACCTGAAATGAGTAGATACATATTTACCTGGTTGTAGGCTACTCATACGCGACATGAGAAACTATTTTGCTGTCATGGGCTGTAAAGGTAATATCAAGGCCGGTAGAGGGCGATGTTAAACATGTTTCGTCCATTATCGGCATGGATTTTTACTGGATAGGAACATCGTTAGAGGCGTACACTTTGAACCAGCAGTGGTTCACAACTTATGTATGGAGCCGCAGCGTGAAAAGGACAAAGTACTCTTAACGAACATTTTGAAGCATGTACCTCAGGATTACAACATTGAGATTAATTCAAAATCATGCACATATAGACTTCTATTGATTCGGGTATTTTAGTAGGCCTATTGATAGACGCAGATTGTCGAGTGCTACTCATTGAAACTAACTGAAAATGCATATCATTACTAGCCTACTATATGTGTCATTATGTGATATCTCTCCATGCATACCGGTACCTAATGTGTATGTTTGTGGGGGATTATACGCTGAGTAATATAGGACTTCTTGCGATTTATACTTGACAATGAACCGTTATTGTGATAGTTATTTCATTACCTAGCAGTGAGTGAGAATGAGTCGAATATACCTAATCCTATGGAGATATCCCAGGGGTGNAGTGGGTTTNGCNTTCGTGTATNACCTCAAGAAATTCCCAAANGGACCTATATCTATCAGGTTTCCGTGTATTTGACTAATTAGGTGATCGNCGAGNCANTGGTATAATGATTTATTGTAACCTGTTGGAATTATCGGANTNTGGCGCATTACCAGATTTGCTAACCCGTANGAATATATTTCTTGGCATGTATTGCTCACCGCATGGTCCTGTAGCGATATCACAATAATGATCTCTTGCTGGCATTCCGTATCATCCGCTTTCCAATGACTCTCCTGGAGCTCCTCCGCGAATTTTCTGATCACGTTCAGTCTAGACAGGCCTTGTCTAGAGAAAAGTACATCGTTAGTACGAAGTAACGGACTCAAAACTCATTGCCGTGATATCTAGCAATACGTATATACTGTACGTTGAGTATAGTATCATACTGGAGTCGGACCGATATCGATCAAACTGATAACTAGCATCTTCACCGATTTTCGAGTCGATATTATCGGCGAAACGATAATATAATTGGTCGGGCTCTGAGTGAAAACAAGTCCATCTTCTCCACCATACCAAGCGGCAATTGGGATAGGGTTCATGGCAACCCCGTGTAAAATAGGGCCTAAAACAGTGGTTTTCAACCTTTTCCGATTGCGAACCGGTAAAATATTATCGCAATTTTTGAGGACTTTCAAAAATCAAAATCAATCTAGACTAGAATTTAATAAAGACAAAGTCATAAGTCTGCATTTTATGAACTCTAATTATAATCACAACAAAAAACTTTCTAGAATACGTTCTGAATTTTAAAACCAGTCTAAATTTGGTGTTTTATTTCTCTAATCATTGGGCAAGCCTCCAGTTTTAGATGCAGAAAATCGCTAACTGTGTATATTTGTTTTGACATCTCCTGCCTTAAAATGAACTATAATGCTACTCACGGATTTCGCAGTTTTTGGATCACCGCCACCAGGATAATTGCGTTGTGGACGTAACAGCGTCTGTTCGGGCATGGACAGTGGCTGCGGTTTGCAGCATTCCATAACTCTTTATTCAGTCTGTCCGCAGCTTTGGGTCCTACAGAGAGAGACAGATCGCGTATATCGCTAAGGAACATGATGTGGGTCTTGTGAATAAAGTGGAATATTATAGCAACCTAAAAGTAGGGTACACCACAATGGCCGTGATTGGGAAATTATATGGTCAACCCTCGATTGCGAATTCGTGATGTTATCAAATCACAAACTTGTGTAACCCATGCTATTGATATAGATATCTGGTGATTGGATGAGGCACTTTTAGTCTGAGCGTCTATAAACGTCTTTGCATAGTTCTACTAAGAGTCATTACCATAGCGTGTGTGTGTGTATATATATTAATCAAGATGTACTTTAGAGATTCTCAAGTTATGAAATTTTCTAAAGGTAAGGGGCTGAAATCTAGCTGAAACGAAATAATATTGGATCACTATGGAAATACGTAGATATTCATCAGATGACAGATATTGTGGCGACCAAATCTCGTTAGGTTAGTGCCAAAGTGTCAATGTATTGCGTTTTCGTTTTTTTCATTGTATATTATAGTGTAATTGTGAATATTATTCCGTGTGCAGCACAAACAAGATGTTAACTTTTGCCACATTTTCAATCTAATTGATTGAAATGAATTTAAATGGTGTGTCTGCAATCTGCATATTCCGTTCAAAAGGATTTTTATGTACGTATTAGCTACTGACCTATTCACAGATCAAATCAACAATACGACACATAATTAAGTTTGTGACGATAGTATCACTGATATTAGTTAAATATGATTCGGTCTTCCTCACCTCCTCCTATACTGGTGTTCAGGAAAACCCCGTCTGGGTCGCAAAGCCAACCGGATTCCGAAATTCCACAGCGTTCCGGCGCGTATCTTGGATCGGGCATGTCCCTAGCTTCCCATCCCGTGACTGTAGCCGTGACCGAGCTAGTATCCGCTTCGTAGGCTTTGATTACTGAACCCCAGGTAATGTGGTACATTGACGCCACCAATAGTATCATAGAGATAATTGCATACATATTGCTTATTTGCGTTCAAACCTGAAAAATTCCAAGCATCTTGAGAACGTAATCGTTAAACGTTATTGAATATAATTATTGTAATCCCTGAAATAATGTTATCGTAATTGTACCGCGAAGATAATTGTTGTACTTCTGACTACAGACTGCTTTGTGGTATTGTGAAGCGATTGTCGACCACCAAGTCGCCTATACAGAGCGTGTAGCTAGAATATTGAAGTAAATAACATGCGTAACGTTACGAAGTTTATATCCCTCATAACATAAGAAATCAACTTTAATTATGTTTACCAAATTTATCGAACGACTAATATGATGACAAAAGCGATTTTTGACATTTTTTGACATCACGAAACTTTTAGACAAAATCTGACTTATGAAGAAATCAAGTGTTGTTAAGTTACGCAACAATGTATGAAAAGTCGAAATTTATTGCGGAACAACAGAGGTACGTTGCTGCATTTTGTGATAGTCAGTCATTCATTGAAATTTTAACGATTCAAAAGAACCACAAGATTGCCATATAATGAAAATGGTACGAACAATTTTGACTTAGTTTACCCTTCAAAAATTAATCGTCTTAACGGTAACAACTGGCATGAATTTTATTAACACTGCCCAATGTGAGTCCATGGATGCCTGACTCAGTTGACATAATTGTAAAGCTCAACAAGGCTCAGTAACGTAACGAAATTCCCACTTCAAACTATATTACCGATACTAGAGATAGTGAGGAAATGAGACTCTTTGAGACTGGAAAAACATAGATTCTGAAGCGAGACGTCGTCTTATTCTTGAAAATCAGCAAAATAACATGATGTAAGTTTTTCCATCGAAATAGTCCTAACAAACTACATGGTGACGGACGGAACTATTTCCATTAATTGAATCGTCATTGAAAGCACGAACTGCTATAAATTGTCGATCGCTGCATCACCTGCATCAGTCTCTGCCTTCCTATTACTGACGGATCAAACTAGCAATGATGCGATATGTATACGATTATTACCGAGTTCGAAAACACATCCGCACACCTGGAGGTACAGATGCACCCTGTTATTGATTCTATACTTTCAATTCAACTATTCGGCATCAGATAACGCAGATCAAAGTATACTATTACAACAACGAATTGGTTTTCACTTTCCTACTTAATATGCATGCTTTTTTCATCAATCCTCGCATCGTATTCGGTGATATGGTGATATTTCATGAGTCATTGCTGCCATCAGATTGTGTTTTCGCGAATGGTTAGATACATACAAAGAACGCACATTTGCTGATATTTGATTCCACAAAACAATGTTGATGCTAGGTGAACTGGTGCTGTAATTCGGTTGCAGTTCATAAGAAATATATTATATGAGTCAAAACAGCATCTGCAATATCCCCAAGATATTTCTCCTTTCTCTGCGCCACATCCCGAATTCATATAGCATCGATTATTCGCATATGGCCGTGGTGAGTTGTGCTTCGAACCAATCAAGCGTATGTTGGTATTCCTGGGCAATAATGTGAGTAGTAACGTTCCGTACACGTAGGCTGCTCTGAGGCTGCTCTGAATATCGGACGAATAAGGGGTGGCAGATTGTGCTGTTCTAATTAGGGCTGAGCGAAATCTAGTACCTGCCTGATATGATGCAGAGTATGAGCCTTCAAGGTTTTCGGACCACGACCTTGACATATCGATCTCGCATTCAGCCACATGGCGCCTCTTTTTGTCGCTTATGTTTGATTACTATATCTTCTTTTAATTCTCATTCAGTGTGTATGGCCCAGTCACAGGTGGGTGTCTGATTTCAAAGACTACTCCAAGTCGTTTCAACACCTTCGTATCTTGTCATTGTATCGCATTATTATGGTGTATTGATCTGATAAAATTGTCAATAAACTGAACCGAACTGAATAGTAAAAATAACTTGAAAAGTTGAAATATGAACCTCATTGCGTCCACAAGGAAAATAATGCCAGCTACACGCCATCAAAAGCACGCTTGTATATCCTGACTATGGTCATTTCATCACGCTTCGTCTGCTGGTCTGTCCATGCTGGGAGTTGATCAGAGAAAATTCCTTTCCATGAATATTCGTAACCTTGTGCTAAATGTTTTGTACGCTAAAATGTGGCTAATAGAGGTTTCAACGTTGCCAAGACGGAAAGACAGTATCGAAACTGTATGAGTCGTTGGCCAAACTCTAGTTAGTCTAGCTAGTGCAGTGGTTCCCAACCTTTTTTCAACCCGCGTACCATTTCGAGGTTTTATGCAGTGCTCGCGTACCACCTACATAAATTACGCGCGCCGAAGGCGGTCAAAAATGTACCCACCAGGTTGAGCTGCCGAAGGCAGCGAAACAGAAAATAAACTGCCCATTGTAAGGTGCAATATATGATTTCTGTAGTGGATCCATTTGGAATTCGTGTGGTCAAGTATATTAAAACGGAATTTGGTTTGGTTAGAATCCCAATGCTTTACGACTAGATCTCATCCCCGTAGGTCAGGGTGGCCAACCTTTTTTCCCATTCAAGGCCGCATTTCAACTACTCATGTAGCCCACGGCCGCATTTCAGGGTATCGTCGTAATTAACTATAGGTGGGCGCCCAATACCCACTTTATAGTGTCTATGTCAATTTCTGGTGAACTCCGGACTAATCTATTTAATGATATAGGCTTGCTATACGCACCGATATCGCGAGTGGTCACTAGTGATGTTGTGGGGCTGCAGGAATTGCTCGCGCGAAATCTTTTTCAGATTTACTAATGAATTTCGTGATTAATATTAGTAGTTTTACGTATTGCTATCAAACATTTATCCTTTCTCAGCCCATGGATGTGGTCAGATTCACCGGTAGAGTTTAAGGAGGGGGTGTTCGAAAATTTTGGGCAAGTTTCATAAATGATGATGCATCTTCGGGTGGGCCAATTGTTATTACTCACTTTGCTGCATATGCTGTTATTACTTGACCCCCATCAGGATTGTCGGTATAACGAGAAGTACACGATTCCCGAGTTGGTATATTTCTATATGGGGCGCATCATTTTCCTCTACTCCTCGAATCTGAAATGTGGGGCTCTGATTGCAAAGGGCCCTACTATATTTAAATCGAAAAAGACACATCGAATCGCGCGAAGCGCGAAGAAAATATCAAGATTAATTAAAATCTGTCACGAAATCGGGAGTCAATTCATAAATTCAAATCGCATGTCGACGGCCGCCTATACGCATACTAATTGCATTACGTGTCCACAGCCGCACAAATTTCCTTCTATGGCCGCATGCGGTTGCATTTAGCCACCCCTGCCGCAGGCCGTCATTAGTGAGATTACCCCTACCCACGACAACGACGGCTTCAAAAAACTTAAAGTCTGAACTAATAACTTCCTTCGGTCGAAAAAAAACAACAGAATCTACTCGCGTACCACCTGGAAGACCTTCGCGTACCACTAGTG
>ATSW01125497.1:0-12299 GCA_000444245.1 Botryllus schlosseri | reverse complement strand
GCAATGCCGAAGTACATATTGGTCTCCTGTCGCTGAGGGCGGAGTGCTTTGAGTCTCAGATCCGGGAGAATGCTAATCGTGTGATTAAATACGTTATCTGTTGCATCATAATGCGAAAATGCGTTATATATTGGCTGCTAGTTGGTGAAAAAAACTAGAGATCCCACAATCTCCATAATGAAACAGCAGCCTGCTGACGACGATACTACCACTGTAATAGGTAGAATTATCATCATCGCGAAATGAAAGTCGTGTCCAATTCGTACGGTACAGCTAAGAAACGGATATCGCTTTGCAATGGTGGGTAGTCCTACATAATTCGGTGATTATTGTTGTTTTAGTGAAGCCATAACCTAGGAGACAATCGGCACGGTAATTATCGGGAATAATTAGACGTAGGAATGGTACGCAGTTTCTATACATAACTAGAAATCTATAGTTGTTCCAGTTTGTTAAATCATGAGATTAACACTAACTTTATGCGCCCTGCGCCGCGATCAACCGGTTTCCTTAATCCTGGGTTGATAAATCCTGGCGAACGCGCTAATCGACTTTATTGCTAATCCAACTTTATTATCTTCGCCCTAAATGTATCAACTGAGGTAATTAAAGGATATAATACTCCCATAAAATCAATATTTTCCGTCGCTTTGCCAACAATTTCGACGAGGACTTACCAGAGAACATAAACTTACGCCTTAACGGTCGAGACCAGACCGGACAATGTATTCGGCGTCTGAGTACCGCTACATTGATATTGAGCTGAGTGTAAAATAGGTTTCTATACTTTCTACAAATATTACCCCATTAAGAAGTTAAACACTATACAGCAGTGGCCAACACTTCAATCGCACGGATTTGGTTTTAATGATGCAGTAAAGATACGAAGTCAAGATTGACCCCGTACGCCTGCTAGATTTTTTTCATCAGAAAACGATATCAATTTCATTGATTGGTTGAATAAGCATCATTCGCTGACTACGTATTTTGCTCGTGATGTTTTTGATTGCGGGTCAAACTCACAACAGAGAGTCACAAACGGAAACCTGGATATTTCGAGCAAACTTTTGTAACTATAAAGCAAGTAAAACATTTGAGATGTTCAAGGTGCATGCTCGTTTAGTGTTGATTTTTAATGTTGCCAGCGCCATGCATGGAGTGGCCCGCAGTTGAAATGCAATGAATATGAACTAAAGATGTTGTAATGAAGTGAAAATTGTAATATCTGAAAAAGGTTCACAGTGTAGAACCTACCAAGGTTCTGTTGTGAACGCGAACCTCTAAATTTCCGAGGTTCACACACAGAACGCGAACGTGAACCTCGCGTTCACACCATCCCTAGTATCATGATCTGAATCATGTGGTCTCTACTGCAAACTCGGTTAGAGTTGACTGGCTTATATTCCAATGCATCTTTTTTTCGAAGTAGTAACTATAGTGGTGAGCTTGCAAAATTCCTATAGTTGAAAAATCGCTTTCTATCAACTTTGCTGCGGTAGCTGGCTTTTTTAATATCATATTGACCTCCCCGATTTCATCCGCAGAATCCAAGCGTGGTTTCAGCACATTAAAACGCATCGAGACTTCTCTTAGAATCGGGATGTGTAAAGATATAGGCTGGATGAGTTATAGTAGATGTGATCAAGATTCTCAGCGCTGTCATTATGGGTATTCCAGATTTCAATGAATTCGTCATTGAACATCTTGCAACTATGAAATCACGCCGCGCGCAATACGCCTACTGATACAAACGTTAAAATATGCAGGTATGAACTATACTGTACTTCATATTTTCTTCGGAATAATTTGAAGAGTGTCAGCTCGAAAAGCTTCGGGTTTTAATATATTTCTGTCATGAATATATCATTAATATTTGAAATGCGTAAACCTAGTTAACCATGCTTAATATCTATAACCATACAAACTGTGTGTGACGACCACGAAGTCACATTTTCACGTCGGAATACACTATTGTGACGTCATTTAGATTATTAACATCGCATGCACCCCTTGCCCCACCACCCGATATCGTCACGAGCCGCCACTGGCGGTGGATGAAGTCTCATTTCGTATATTACGCTGCGTATTACCACGATCATGCAACATTTTACCTGTTGTTGTGTTATTTCATGACGCATCGCACATCCCGACCCGGATATGCATGTAGTGGGGGGCGTGCAATGCGATACATGCTATTCCATAATTTCAACCCGTTTCATGTGCATTATGCATTTGTTGACAATTCTGAAGTTGCTGCTCATCACATTCTATAATAATGTAGGCTACGATTCTCGATGATGGTAAAATACACTAAAGGATATCTTCGCTTTTATGTGCGCATTTTCATTCATGTATTTACCCACCTGATGACTACATATAGTCCCAAATATATGTGGACCAATGTTCCTTCAAATTTTTCACGAGTCTGAAAAATAGAGCGGAGCATGGACGGGCCAGACAGGACATCCGGCCGGATATTTTCAATTTTGGCCGAGCCCGGATTCATATTTTTCTGACGCGACCGGAGTCGGATCGGAGCCGGATCGTACCTATATAGGTGTACCTAAATGCGTGATGTAATTAGGGTTGCATCTAAAACAAAATTTAATTTGAAACTAACATGATTACGACAAGGCCCTTAAAAGCATGTTTTTAATTTTTTAAGCCATGACGTCACGAATATCCAATTGTGACGTCATAGTGGATTGACATTTGAAATTGAAAATACAGAGTAAATATAGCTCCCTTGGCGAAATATCTATAGTAGGCTCAGTGGCGGCTCGTGACAATATCGGGTGGTGGGGCAAGGGCTGCGAGCGACTTTTATCAACATGACGTCACAATGGCGTTTTCCAACGTAAAAAAGTAACTTAATGATGGTCACATGAATTTCCCGACAACAGTGATTTTAACGTAGGTGCCGCGAGAGGTTTGCCGGTGAGCCGTGACTTGAAGTGTGGTAACAAATGTTTTATTCATTTTTTTTAATCAAAGCATTATTTTACAAAATGTACGTGAACTAATAATCGTCCCTATTCCACGAATCAATTATCAGGTCATCCTTGGTAGCATGCGTTATGATTTCATGGTAGAGTTAGAGATTACGCAAATCGATAGGCCCTAATTTTTCCAAGCCCGTCCGAAAGTGTTTCGTACACGATCCTGGTGTGTTACGACCACTGAGCTGGTGGTTACGACCAGGTGATAGGCAATCAAAGCGGAGGTACCCGGCGTACGATTGGATCAATGGACTGGACAACTTCTAGACCTCTAATTTTCGCTCTAAAGGCAACTGCGTAAACTACGAACGGAGCAAAGATTCAATACGATTCATGTTCGCACTTGACTTGACCTGACTAATTCCAATGACTAGAACTCGAAGAGATTGTGTAAGCCTAACTGGAAAGGTCAACAAGCTCGGACACATACGCAATTGTTATCTCATAGATTGGGCCTGTCATATTGAATCCAGAACATCAATTTGAATGGTCTTTGAAGAACTAAGGACAGCAGCCTCGGAACTTCGGTCTCGGAACAACATATGACATTTTGACCTTGAAACTGGAGACTGTGACACAACACATACGGCTTACTGTCCATAAGTCTGCTGCGAAATCGCCGTTGGAAAATATATTAATCAATAAATACATGAATGAAAGCCGTAAACTTAGTATACTGTTACAAGAAATCATCGAGAAGTAGCATACGCAATCTCATAACCCATTCCGGCATGGTACACTGTCAAAATCAATGCAAACAGACGAACACCGAACTTTGAGTAAAATAGATCGAGGAATAGGCTGATCGAATGATCAGCTGTTAGCCGACATCGAAAATGAAATAGCTATCGCATTTGACAGGGGATTGTAAGCAAATGGTTTGAAGGCCACAATTTCACAGTGAAATGGACATTGGAGAACATAAAATTATGTGAATATTTGAATGCAAACCGAGAATCTTAGCTGTTTCATGCGATCATCGAGATATACCATTGGAAATATCATCACCGATCTCGTTATGGAACGCAGACTAGATTAGCACAGACCGACACCGGCTTTTGCGTGAGATCCGCAATGATGTAGGTAGACTAAATATCAGATCAGCGCGCACCTCTACCATACTCGACCTCGAAAACGAAATAACTGCCTCAATCATTGAGTGTCAACTTTAAGACTTGGCACCGCGTTCGATACTAAAATCAAGACATACCGTGCAAAAGCTCATGATAGATCTAGATATGAAACATCGTTAAAATCAATAGAGACCAATAACGGCTTTTGCGTAAATCTGTTAGCGATAAATGAAGAGTCAGCTCTCACTCGACTTTGGAAACGAAATTATCACCCACATAGTTCAGTGACAAACTTAAAACTTGTTACAGCGGTCGATACTAACATTAAGACTTAGAGTGCCAAATGTCATGACCGATCTCGGTATGGAACATCGTCAAAATCAATGGAGACCAATACCGGCTTTTGAGTAAAATCTGTTTGCTGTACAATGTACAAATTGTACATGTACATGATAGATCAGCACACACTGAACTTCGGAAACGAAATTACTACCCTTATCTTTAAGTAGCAAGCCTGAAACTTGGAGCAATGTTAAATACTACTTTCACGACATATCATACCAAGTTTCAAGAATTATCATGTTGCGAAACACCGTCAAAATCGACCTATACCAGCAAAGGTCGACTCAACGCATATTACGGTAACCGAGTTCAGATATAGATACGATTGTTACATCACACCTTAGGGGCAACCAGGCCTGTTTGCACCGCTTGCTCGGCCATTTTACGAATAGGAGAGAATAAATCACCGTTTCTTTATTGTGCGCGGCTTTGAGAGAATAGATAGTGAAAGCTTGTTATGAGCGCTACCGGGGCAAGCCCCGGCTAGGCATTCACAAAGCGAAAACACAGAAGAGAATTCGATTTTCGCAGAGACTTCGCTATGTATGGGCATTTGTTAGCGAAAGCACAAGAATAATGCGGGTTTCGCCGTGATCTCGGTATATACTGATTGCTGTGCGTCTATAAATGGTTAAATTGTTATTGAACAGAATTTTAGGTGGGGCAATGCCCCAGTTGCCCTATAGGACGAGCCGCCACTGTCTCCCCTACCATACAGCTGTTGAACCGACTATTTTGAGGGTTCCAACCATCCAATATCATATATGTCGGCTTTATCGGGAGCTACTCGTCCGTATAGGCTCATACCACATGTTTTTTGGAAAGTATTTACACAATTTTGGCATAATTTTACAACAACAATTTTTTTTTAAACTGCTTTGTTTAAAACACTATTCAAAACATGTTTTAAACAAAGTGTTTTAACAACCGTTTGTTTTAAATGCAACCGTATATGTAATATTGCCAGAATCGGCAGTGGTCACCATCCTTTCTCTCGGCGGCAAACATGGGGCAATAATCGCGTCAGATGTAATCCAATGGTACCGAACCTGTGACACGTCTGTCGGTTGTTACGCTTTTCTTGAAAAACAGTTTGCCCCTACAATGGCAATGGCCCTTACCGAATGCTCAACATCAATATGATTGCTCATTTCTTTTTCCAAGTATAATACCGATCAGACATGGGCAGATTACTTTATGAATGTAATCGATTGCGATTACGATTACGATTACAGCAATATCAGGAAATAGTCGATTATGATTACGATTACATTGGAAAAGTAATCACGAGTAGGACTCACGATTACATCTATTTTGCTTCTTGGAACTAATATTAGAAGATATATTGGTACACAATACAAGAATTGCGATGCAAAGACGTAATGAGATAACAACTTTCTTTATAGATAATACGGTATTTGCGTGATACGTCATATGTACCCAATGTCCAACTCTATATATATAGAGAGAGAGAGAGAGAAAGAGAGAGAGAGAATTCTTTTATTCGTCAACCATGAAATATAGTGTAGGCAATGTCCACAAACATTCATGTCCAATAGTACACATTTTTTAAAACATTTTCCCAACTATATTCTAGACCAGTGGTTCCCAACCTTTTTCGACCCATCGCCCCCTTTTCAAGCTCAACACCGATCATCACCCCAAAAATTTTGTGTACAGAAAAATGGGAATACAGACTGTAATCACCGGCGGGTTGAATAAAAAAAAGTCAACTTTTCGGCTCGATGTCGAATTTGACACTTTTGCAACTAAATTTCCGTGGGTTGACTACAAATAAGGTCAGTCGTTTTGACGCGTCATCGCCCCCCTATCACCCCTTTCGCTATTTTCGCACCCTGTCGCCCCCTTTGTCCATTTTCGCCCCCCTATCGCCCCCTTCGCTATTTCCGCCCCCTATCGCCCCATTTGTCCATTTTCGTCCCCCAAGACCGCCAAATCGCCCACGTTGGGAACCACTGTTGAGACGGTATAGACTGGGAGACCCGATATGACCGAAGTCTTCTAGGCCGGAGTCACCCAAGCATATTTGGCAGTATTAATAATAATATGAATCAATTTCTTCTCTCAGTCGAGTAGCACAGAAAAGAGTAACGAAATAAACAAAAGTAAATAAAAGACAGCAACACTAGTGAAGGACGGTTATCATTGTTAACAGTGTGATCACAAAATAACAATTTGACCCATGTGCAGTACACAGTGGTAATATTATTATAACATTCAAAATGAAACAAAACAACAGTCAAAACAACATTACTGTGGTCATGAGATATGTTCTTCAGAGTACTTGGATAAGATAAATTTGCAATAGTGAGCTTTGAACTTATGATAAGGAAGAGTACGGTAGATATAGTTGGTACGTTGTTCCAAAATTTCACACCCATATGAGATAACGAATTTCTTGACGGTCTTGATGATTTCAATTTAACAAATAGGGACCGATTCTGTGAAAATCTCGTGTTATAATGGTCAATTGAATTGGGGCATTGAAAAAAGTTGTCGAATTAGTCAGGTAATGTTCTTTTATTATATTGTTTCATGATTTTTACAATTTCAAATTCATACAAATCCGAGACCTTGAGAATGCCCGATTTTCTAAATTCGGGACTGACACTACTACGTGCAGGTGTATTGGATATAATCATAATGGCTTTGTTTTGTAATACCTGGAGCTTGTTTATGTGCTTCTTGTAAGAGCAGCAGGGACGATTTATCGCACCCGCCGATTTTCATTCTTGCCTGGTCCGTAACTGCCGCACCCCAAACTCCCCAATAGGGTGGGGAGCGAGCTCGAAGGGGATTCAAAAGTATTTCATAAATCAACACAAATTTTAGGGTATTTTAGCAAGCAACGGCTCGGTTATGATCAGCAGCTGTTGGTTGCTTCATTGTGAAAATTGTAATGTTTCTTTCAGTTGACGAGTACAAAATTTCAAATCTTGTCAGGCTTTCGATTTTGCCCAGTTCTATTTATTTGATAAATAGATAATTGGCGACATCGGACTTTCTGATTACATCTCCTCCGGTTTCGCAAGTCTCAGAATTCTGAAAAAGTGTCCTCTTTTAGGATTTCCAAAATATGGTAACCCTAGCTATATACAGAATGTATACGATGTACGATGATTGCGGTTATGAAGAGAATTGTCTCAATGGAGCAATTGGATGTAGCGAGACTGATCTATGCGACATTGCACTGTACCTGGAACAGTCGAGCATTTTTGCTGCACTGCCATCGATGTGAAGTTTTTATTTGACAGGGTGCGTGAGCTTAAAATCGCCGCAACACTCGAAAATTTATTGATCGTCCCCAGAATGTTCTCGCATGTTGCAGAGTTCGTTCTATCGTGTGGTGCATATCTGTAAATCGGGACTTGCCCCCATAATGTAACAATATTTGCGATCCCGAGTGGTAAATGCTCGAAATTACTTTCATAAACAAATTGGTATACGGTCTGCACATTCTAGTCTGTGACGCACCTGGCCTTACAGGCGACAATCACCACTCCCTTTTCACCAACAACAACGATCTACGCTTTCCGGGATCACAGATCTGCTCAATGCATATGCAGGAGTGTGGCGATTGAGAATATGCGTTGTGCAATGTTCATGATTCCAATGCGTATATTTTGGAGATTGCAGCAAGTTGAAGGAATCAAGATTAGGAAACAGGATTTAACCGTGATAAATGCTCGAATAAATCCCATTCACGCAGCATGCAATGTTTCAGCAGGGGTCTCAGCTTTCCCGTGGCCACTTGCTGGCCACAGCGTTTTTTGTGGCCGGCCACGAATATCTCGTGGCCGGCCATGAAAATGCGTTGTCTCGTGGCCGGCCACAGTGAATTTCATGGCCGGCCATAAGAATTCATCGTGGCCGGCCACGAGTTCATGGCCAGTTCGGGATTTTGGAACATTTAGTTGGATCAAAATCCGCCCTTTGCATCCAATTTGGCAATAGTCAAGTAGATCTTCTTCATTTGCAATACGAACCTGCTGGTGGCAAGGTTTGTATAGACGACTTCCACTATATTATCGCACGTACCTAAGTTACATTACCACTTTATTGAGTAGTTTAGGGATGGGTTCAAAATTTGCACGGCTTTACACGTGTTTACCTTCTCTGTTCGCTGTAGAAATGAATTTAATTCCCACTGACTATTGAAAAAGTACTCTGGGACGGTGCGTTGTTACCTAACACCGAAACATACGTTCCTTGAACTTTCTAGAATCTAGATAAATATTTGATAGAGTAATGTATGAGCGTACTGCGTACATCTTATTGCTCGGTCAGACAAACGTCTTTACATTAAAACTGGTGTCCACACAGCTTCCACGCCAGGCGATCAACGCAATGGGATTGCGTGGAAAGATAAAACCATGGTGCAGACTCTATAGCCTTGCAATTTCTTCGCATCTCCATCACCCAAGCCCATTAGTGATGCAAACGTAGATAATCTGACTCCCTGCCCCTCTTTCGTTTTTTACATGAAGAAACCGTCATATTTTGCTACAAAAAGTTTGTTTATTCCGTTACCAATTTCATAAAATCTGAAGCAATTGAAGATATGATTTCAATCATTCACAATTCATAAACAAGTAGTTGCATGAATGCAATGTGTCCAGGACATGGCTTTTCACAGAAAACACCCAGGGGCACGAGAGATCAGATGCACTTTACACGGCGATAAGTAGGCTATTTGCACTGCATTCAAATGTCGAATTATAATGAACGATTGGGACTTGTCTGTCTCATCAAGATTGTTCGCTGAATTGCACATTGTTCCCTGCATCAACCACAAATATATCATGCCTATTGNTCAATTNGCAGGCTTGNCATGGGCATTTTTTCATNGATCGATGGCGCTGCATTTGATGTCGCATCGATCGATGATGCTGCNTTAGANGACGCAAAGTATCNGAAGTTATCTATTATTATAACAGTAATTTAATTATATAGCAGGCACATTTACGTCNTATGCCCACCACATCGGTTAGNAGCTTGATCTAACAACGACATGNGATACAAAACNATCCTTGCACCCAAGTAATCAAGTATCCTCTGGCATACACGGCATCNTTAGTGACTGCGACATGCATCTCATTCGTACATTATTTGCTTCNACCTGGAAGAACGGNACCTAGNTGGATATACAATATACATTATACATANAAATTATATAGGATCGGAAACGTGACCAAAATCNAATTTCTGGGAACAAAGCCNCACATTTTACCAATATTACCGNNAGGNTAGGTACATCGTTGCCTTTATTCTACATCTACAGCACATCTGCAGTGTGTCAAGTTCACGTGCTGCTACAGCATAGAAATATTCTTANATTCATCGACANAANTCTCATCGTGCAAATGAGTGCAAGCTCCATTGATGNTGAGGATCTCGAACGTCGTATGTATTGTATAGCAGTACGATAATCAAATATGTATATAACCGTATATCGCGGACTCATCATAGACCTGATACAGAAAGGAAGGATTGTATCAGNCTGGCATTATCCAATTCACAGCTATTNAGCTATACGAAAGATAACAAACTATGGAATTGTTTGCAACTACATGTCCTATAGCGTTGGAAAGACATATCAGATCGGGGGAAGCACCGGCCACAGNGAGCTGCTCTGTGGCCGGCCACAGAATGTNATGTGGATTTCANAGCTTTTCTGGAACTTGAAACAGTATTTCCCACATATTCTTGGTTCTTTGATTCCCTAATTGTTTGGTTCGGGTACTTTGATTGCGGTATTTAGTATTGAAAACAAGAAAACAGGTAAAATGACCGCATATTGACCGATCCAGTATCTCGATGGAACAGATTATGCATTCAAGGAGGTATATAGTCGAGTCTACTTAAGCGTAAATCGAAAATCGGCAGTGAATTAAGACAAATTCCCAGTGCAGTATTGTATTATTCATAAATGCATCAGGGCAATCCACGAAAGATTTTAAACTGCCCCTACAAACATCCTTAAACTGCATGATCAAATATACATGTATTACTTATTCGCATCGCAGACTCATCATAAACGATAAACATGGTTGAAATATGAAGGACATTATCATCATCATATTGTTTAATCGTAGGTTTGCATATTTACAAAATAAAACTAACTATACAATCGATTGCAACTGCACAATGCACATTGCACATCTTACGGTTGAAAATCAATATCAGAACGGGGGAAGCACCGGCCACAGCGAGCTCTGATCTGTTCTGTGGCCGGCCACAGAATGTCACGTGAATCTCACAGCTTTTGGGGAACTTATAGAGATTTTCTGACAGATATCTGGTATACATTGTTTTTTCCAATTCTATGCAGTTGCATACGATTAGCTGTGACGAGTGTCAGCCCAATATTTAGGTCTATTTCTATAAAAAAGATACAAATCAACACTTACCAGTTACCAGTTTTGATAAAGTCTTCATCGCTTCTAGCTTTCTATACCATTATTTCCTGTTTCATTTAGCGGATATTCCCCTTTTTAATGCATTCTTTACATCATTTTTTGTGTTTTTAATTGATATATAGAGACTATTCCAGATCGTTTCATTGTATCGCTATTCTTCTGGTATTTCGGGTGAAAATGCATATAAACTGAGCTAAACTCTCGCTCTCACCTAGTTCTATTTACTGTACGCCCATAATAGAACATAATTGATCATGCATTTGACCACGATTGGGCCACATACAGTACTTATATCATCGATACTAACTTGATATATTGCAGCCGGCCATGAAATTTGGCTATGGCCGGCCATGAAATTTAGTCATGGCCGGCCATGAGAAAGAGTTTGACATGGCCGGCCATGGAAATTTCATGGCCGGCCATACTGAAATTTCATGGCCGGCCATGAAAATCACCATGGCCGGCCACAGAATAGCACTTTTCATGGCCGGCCACGGAATATCTGTGGCCGGCCACGAGATTATCCGTGGCCAGTAAGTGGCCACGGGAATGCTGAAAGTCCGTCTCCAATGTTTTGTGTCGATCGTCAGGTCGTTTTAGCTATCGCCAAGCCGGATTTCATGATCAACATATGTTCAGGTAATCGTCGTCAGGCAGCATAGTGCTGATGCTATTATGCTATACAGTATTAGCGGCGTGTTTTTCGCGACAAGACATTAACTGGAAACTCAGCAGTCAACACAGTGACTTGGACTCGGACTCGAGTCATAATACCATGACTCGGACTCGACCCTCTGCTCGATGACTTTGACTTGAACTTGACTCGGTGATGAATTGAAAATCGAGTCAAGACTATAAAAGTGAGATTGACTCGTGATTCGGAGCCTTGTGACTTGGTTACAACCCTGGGAGGGCATCTTGGCGTCATCGGAGGATATTTTTGATTTCTTGAAAAAGGAGCACAAATCCTCTTAAAAGAGGACGCATGGTAACCCTAAATAGTACCGAATGATCACGTGTTCACAGCACGGAAGGCAGAGATGATCAGCAAATCCATAGAACATTGGAGAGCATAACTGTGAAACGAAAAATCCATCCGTATACATGCATTCGTCATGTGCAAACATTCAATTCGTCGAGCGAACCAGTCAGTAGTATCTATCTCAGTGGTTCCCAAACTTTTTCGGTGTCAGGGCCAAATTTAGAATTTCAGAGTACGGTCGGGGCCGCACGAATACTACGGCTATGAAACGGACCCAAACAGTCATCATGGGTATTTCGGAGTAGTTTTATTGTCCTGGGGAGATTTCAAAACTGTACACTGTTTACCGCTACTTATCTGCTGCATTGGGTGTCCGTTGAGTGACTGAGCTTTTCTCGTCTAAACGCGCGAAGCGCGAGAAAGTTATTTAGTTTCATGACTGAATCGGTCAATATGATCGGGG
>KE604575.1:0-10527 GCA_000444245.1 Botryllus schlosseri | reverse complement strand
CGATGGAATCACTCCGAAATAGCCGTCACGGCCGATTGTTCGGAGAGTTCGCAGAAAAAGGAGAATGTCTGGCGAACAAACAGAAGATGCTGGCCTCAGTGTTGTTGAAGAATTTAGACGATGCATGTTTCAAGCATAGGACAGATTTAAACTTGAAGCTGAAACTAGGTTTACGGGCATTCACCACTTAAATGATATATTTGGATTTTTGAATTCCCACGCGCTGCTGCAAAGCGAAAGTCACAATTTATTCACCAGCGCTTTTAGAAGCACTTATGACGACGAGGTGGACTTTTTGGAGTTAGCTGCGAAAATTGTCATGCCTTATACCTCGAATTAGGGATCATATAAAACAGAAGATTGCTAGCTTTTCTTACAAACCAATATGAGGCCTCTAGGACAGGGGTTCTCAACCTGGGGGGCGCGCCCCCGTTGGGGGGGGCATGAAAGCATCTTAAGAGGAGGCGCGAAGAATCGGTCAAATGAATTTTTTTCGCGCTATGCGCGATTTACCTCCAATTCACGCGTGTTTCTCTATATATAGACCCAGTTTCTTATTTTTGAATTCTCTCATCAACAGTCATAACCTTCCATGCCATCAAACAATCTGTTAGGGTTGCTAGCATCCCGGTTGGATCTTGTAATATGACGATACGAGGGCGCGGAATTTTTCACTATCCTAAAGAGGGGAGTGTCTAAAAAAAAGTTGCGAACCACTGCTCTAGGACGAACACAAATTAAGTTATAATCATATGAAGTTGTTCAACTTGAGATTTCAAAAGGGTTAAGAGGCTGGTGCAGAGCAGTGAAACCGCGTTTGATCGTAGTGCAACAACGTTTGATGTTTTACAGTGGTTGTTTAATGCAAAGCTACTTGATTCGACACCGTATTTATGCTCGTGTCTGAAACTTTATCCGAACATTGGTGTTTCAACTGCGAGCTGTGTGAGGAGCTTCTCAAAGCTCAAACTGATTACGTCTTATATATTTAGTTCTATCATGATTCATGAATAATGATCGGCTATCAGCTCCATCCATTCTGTCTATAGAAAGAGACTACGTTCAAAAACTTGAATTTGAGGATATTATCGCTGCTTTTGCTTTGAGGCGGCCATTGATTTTCTATTTGTACAATACATTCGTTCGCTATTTCTTGTTTTTATTATTTTTGGCGTCATTAACGTCGAGACGGTGAAGCTGAGAAGCGGCATATTATTTGTAATTATTCCTATTGACAAGATTACTTGAACATCAATCTATGTCGAAATTTGATGCGGTCTACCTAGCGGGCGGCATTTTCAAGAGAGCCAGGGGCGGCAGCACATGCTGCTACGCCAGTGCATCGATGCCATAGCAGAGGATGCTAAACAAGCCAATGAATCACGCTTGTCTCACCTGCGTTGCGTCCAGTGGTGGCAGATGATTCACAATAGACGGTCGTTTTATGGCTCCTGGCACATCGTGCGGTTGACGTCGCGGCAGTGATGCTGGACTCTGCATCCCCCTTTTTAGACTCGCATGTTATCGTTACAATATATATTTACCATATGATAGGTTTCATTCTGTAGGTCAAGACACTAAAATACAAAAAAAAACATTCATCCAATAAAACCACTCATCTGTAAAGTATTGAAGCTATCCCCGACCATGTGATATTTACAATAACCGACCTTTGTTGGAGCTCCATATTCAAGGCACATTTCAGGGCATGTCGTTACACAAAGGCATATAACCAGCAAAAAATTAATACATACACAACCACACTTGTAATCTGTCTCAGACGGGCACTGTACCGGTAGGCTGTGGCTATAATTCGCCAGAATCATTTCTTTGGACTATGAAAGTCGAGTTCATGCATTTAAATCGGAATGGGGTGTTGATTCGTGATACCAAACTCCACTGCTGCAAAGCGACCTGCGCACAGTTGCGTCACTTCATCACAATAAATTTACCGCGTGTACCTTGTAGCCTACCTAAACCACCCAATTTTCTTTCGCTTGTGAGAGAATCTAGAGTTGAGAATGTTATGCAAGGTTGACTGTGACAAAGCTATACAAGTCCGGCAACGTGAGACTAAGTAATCGCAGTTTCCTAAATACATCGACGAAAGTCAATCGGCAATATATTGTAATGGCTATCGCAACAATCGATCATCGACTTCAGCTCATTTTCAAGAGCACTAAAGCGTAGCATTATGTTTATATTCAAGGAATGAGGATTCGCCACTATATACGCTCCATGATAGTGAATCATTTCAGAAGTTCACTAACGGTCGGCATTTAGCAATGAACTTTGCCGATTCTTGATATCCCAGGAGAGGGCTTGATTTCAAGCCACAATATTTGCAGGTAATGCTCATCGCCAAATAAGCCAAATATCGCATAATAGGGATATACCAATGGAAACACTCTAGTTCAAAGATGCGACTGTATAATTCACAAACAATGCAGTTGCTAATGAAGGTGTGTTACCTGAAGAGAATTTATCTAGGCTCTTCCTGTTCATCTTATCGGCTGAAACAGTGTCTTACAAAAGCCTAGAAGTGGGCCGTGCTACAAGTCGGCAGCTACGGAATCAAAACGAAACAATATCGGCCTGATGTAACGTAAATTACCATTGTAGTCGACAAGACACCACGAATACCACACAAAACCTGAAGAGAATATGTCACTGCAATAATGACGATTACAAATGTCATTATTTCGGCTCGTGTAATTATCACCGAAGCGCAGCTAATTTGGATGGGGAGTTATTTCCATACAAATTATCTGCGTAGGTAATTTTTTTATACGCTACACCATGCTCTTTGCACAATGAGACCAATTAATCACAACATTAATATTCTAATCTCACTATTTCTTTTTCACCCGCCAAATGTCCGTAGCTAAAGACTTTCATAACTCAAGGATATAAAATATAGCCAATAAAATGATGATCTGGCGATATTGTGAAAACCGTATAAAGGTTTTCCGACTATAACTTGTGAAGATACCAATGTCAATATGAAATACTTTGTGATTCCGTATACATCATTGTTCTTTCAATACATCTTTACTCCCTATAATACCCATATTGAACCCAGGGTCCATCAACGATAAAGATCTGCTTTTAAACTGCGCTACCCTATAAGAGAAGTCGATAGAAACTATTCAAATTGATACAATGACTAAATTCTCATCTGCAAACGGTACATTCGAACTCAAGACTGGAATGATTTAGAGAATGTCCAACACAGTTCCCTGCTAAGTGTGTAATCTAAGGTCGTAACGCCGACAAAAACACCATTTCTATCCAATAAATCTCAACTAATATTTGCTGAATCAGAACGCATTCAACGGAAATCACAGTTAAATCTCTCCGCTTATAGTATGTGCTGCGATATTGTACGTGAAGAACTACAATAAATTTTGACGAAATCCTTCATAATGCGCTAGATTTTGTTGGTTTAGGTAATGAATCGTCATCCTTTGTCTCTTTTACACATAAACTCAATTTCTGAGATACAATGGAACAGAGCGTATTCCACAATGGCGTGTTTTCATCGGAAATGTCACTAAAATCCATTTCAACTCTCCGCATTAATAAAAGACATTCAATATCTTTTGATACAGTCCCCTAAGAAAATATACTCTGACAGGCGGTTGGTTCTCCACAATAGAATCCGCTCTCCCGTCAATCGATAATTTTTAAGCGAAAACAACCCAAAACGTTTGTGACGCTGTTCCGACCCACCCGCCATTGACAAACGAATCGGGAGCAAACGCGATATGATATTAAAACAAATAGAATATATCAAATGATGGTCATAAATAATGATGAGTATCAGGATTAGCGTCTACGTGTCAAACCGTCGTTGAAATTATTTACCAATTACCGTTGGCGTGTCACTTCCAATACCTTAACCTTCAAAACTCTTGGGTACTTAGGAGCAGGCAAATATCTATAGTCTACACGGCCGTGTTGCACAATATATTTTGCAGTTGTGGACATGTAATATGTATCGATCGAATAACAATCTGAACATGCGCAAATTTGTACATGACCAGAGATGTGTTACGAACACTCATTAACGAATACCAGTTATTTGTAAAATGCCATTGGTAAGAACGGCTATAGTTTTTGTAAAGAAGTATGGAATTTTGTGTCTCCTAGAACAAACTTCGAAGTCGAAATACTTTCAATACTTCATAGTAGAAAGTTGTGTGTTTAATATGCATATGGCTTGATTAGTATGATTTTTGTGGTCAAGTAATCTCTAGCAGCCGGCAGCTTGGCCTCTAGTTCTCTCTGGGACCAGTAAAATGCCCAAATGTTACCTCTCGTAGTAGAACGTTTGATCATCGTAAAGAACATCTATACAGCGCATAGTAAAAATACATACATTTAGAACCGCGGGCGGGCAACATACGGCCCGCGAAGGGATTTTAAGCGGCCCGCAGAGAGTTTCCAGTCTTACATGATAATGTGACCCGCGACATGAGAAAGGTGCATGGCCATGCAACAACTTGGTCTGTTTGGGTCTACATACATTCACGAGCAAACATTTTAGACCCTGAAAATGAACAGACAAAGATGCGTCCCAATGTAACTGTTGCTCGCGTGTTAGTCTTTTCCAGGGGTTTCTACGTCCGACACGCAACCGCAGTTAAAAGAACTTGTCGAAATCTTTGATCGACCACATATCTCATTGACTTCAACCGCTTGAAGTATATTACGTTAACAAATTCATTAAATACTGTTTTGAGCCTCATGCTTTCGACTTAAAATTCACATTATATACGATTTATTCCTTATGATAGGGTGATAAATACGCGAATAATATATCGATTTAGGAATCCGGCCCGCCAAGTAGGCCTACCTACTTTTTCTATATACCCAGCCCGCCGACGGGAGAAGTTTCCCGCCCCTCATTTAAAATATACACACGTCACAAAAATTCAGAGTTTCAGGGGTTTTCTATTATATATTTGAATACGTTTCGGATTGGAATGCTGGAAGGCCCCAACTGTTTCTGGAATCCATTTCAAATTCACCACTACTCCCATAATTTCTCAGCACTGTTGTCTGTTGTGACCTTGGGTGTAGTTGTATTGCAAATATTTGTCACGACGCACATGGCCTGCTTTCATGTGCTCGTTTTTTTCCGAATTACATTGATACATATATAATAGAGATATACTGGGTATGTGTGGTATCTTTTATAATGGACAATATTGTGGTATATATCTATTCTAATAAACATTTCCAAACGTTAGCACTAATGCCAATGTCTATAGAGACCCCGGCGTCTGTCTCGCGTCTGCGCGTTTATGTCAAATACACTTTCTTTAACGTCACAATACTCGAATGGATTATACCAAATGTCAGGATGTATTGACTGAGACAACTTGACCGACTGGCGTTTTGAATGGGGTGCCGAAATTCGTGTTGAATCAGGTTGACCTAGGGAGGGAACAATTGGATACATCGTTTTGAACATGAAAGGTTGGGCGAAAAACATTACTCGAAGTCAATAGATCAGTTTGAAGACTGGCCGTTTTGCAGTCATTAAGCTCTACGATCGTAAGGCCGCTTCTCCGAATACTATAGTATATTAAAGTGTCCCGTATAGGCGTCTTCTCTTCCAATTCCAATACTACTGCTATTGTCGATGGCCAATATAATTCTGAAGGTTTTCAAGTGGATAGTAGTTTATTTTAAATCGATTTCAGTCATTGCATGAGCACAATTTCACCAGATTCGCTAAAAATGTACACCGGCAGATTAAATCATATCCTATACATGGTACGCGTACATATGAGCATGCGACAATTGAGTATATGGGTTAAATGTAGGGTTACGGTTCCATAAGGACCAGAGTTGGATTTGGCGTTCCAGTTTTAGGTATTTGGGTGTTACAAAACCATACGCTTTAATTGTCGCTGCTCATATATCGCTTATCATTGCGTCGTATTATTAAATTTCGAGAAACCTTATATATATATCTAATCTCACCGTTCTTGCCAACGGCACCGCATGCTACTGATTGCTAGCGCCGTATTACGCAATCAATTCGGTCTATCAGCGTCATGATGGTGATTAATTGGACCTCCACCGTAAAATGATACACGGAACAAACCGTTGGGCATATATTTGTATATCGGCTACATCCAACGGTTTGTTTTCTTAATCGGAGATGTACTTTAAGCAATCTGTTGTCCACACAATCCGCTGTGAGTATAATTCAACGGTTTACGAATCGGGGACGTGACCTTTCTTTGTAGTGGTTTCCCTTTCACTTGCGGTCTCGAAGTTACATGAAGAATATGTGTGGTAACGTAGGAAACTTGCTGTTTTAGGGACAATGGATTTTATGCTATCTTCCCGGAGTACATTTGACTTCGGATTTTTGCCGACGAAACGCCGTAATTTCAAAGTCTCCGATTATTAGCAAATATTATCTTTTGCCGCGTGAAGAACAATGGGGAAGAAGTCCATCGTTAAAAAGGATCGGAAGCGTCAAAGATCGATAGAGTCCTTTTTGAATGTAGAAAACGGTTATCCACACAAGGCATAAAAGACTTGAGATTTATATTCTGCGTAATGACACGAAATAAAACAATAAGTCACTTGCGGGATGGTTTTCCACAGCTGTAGGCCTACATGAGCACGAGCATGACAAGGTGAGTACCCACATCAATCCATAGTCAAACTTATCGGATGTATGATATGATTTTAAGACACAATTCCAATGTGATGTGGTTACAGGCACCACTGACTAATATAACGACCATTCGTTTGCACAGAGATAGTCAAGCAAAATTGTGAAGAGAAGTAGTGATTTCGAACACATTTCAAAACTTCTTCGAGTAGAAGTAAAACATGAAGATGTGAAATATACTAAAATGAATAATCACACTGCGCATTGGAATCGGGTGAATCGGAGACAGNATGATCGGCTCAAGCACATTTTCTTATAAATCATTTATAAAATGCATTANAATTAGGCGGAATTCGCAGAAATAATTTAATATCAATTCATAGCGTGTGAGTAGCAAAGCTATGCACGTAGGGTGGNCCCACGTAGAATTGAGATATTCAGTTTAGTTTAGTTTATTTACAATTTCATCAGATCAATACAACACAAGATTGCGATACAATGAAAAGAAAGGAAGGTGTCGAAACGACTTGGAGTATATTCTTTGAAATCAGACACCCACATGGGCCTATAGAAGGCGATATAAACTGACTTGTATTCTTGATGTTNACGATGTTCTTTCCATACGGGACGGATTTATGAAATCTTACTGTACGGGGATCTATTTTGTGACGCGCCGATTCCGCAACTTTACGCAATCGTTCAAAGTCGANGGATTCGCAGAATACTGGAATTGAATCAAAACCTCAGCACCNAATAGTATATGGAACACTGTATAGTAGAATCCATTCAACATGAACATCGCCACACAGTCTTGCTNGAGGTAAATCGTCAACAAGTTTTTCGCTACACATTTACGAAAAGCTTAAGTAGTTCATAATGCCATAAAAATGGTCCTTTATTGCGGTTGCGTGTCAGTTATAACGCTGTTTGCGTATGCGCAATCCCGTACACTGTTTGACGAAAATCTCGTTATCCAGGCTACGACGTTACGAAGACTCGAAGCTGAAGGTAAACAGAAGTTGTTGAGTACACGGAACGTGAAAAGGGTGATCTACTTGAGGCCAGTGAAGTGACTTTTCTTGGTACTTCGCGCGTCGATGTCAACAAGTTATGAGTATGAAAGTTCGTTTTGCGCTTATAATAATCTGCGCAGTAAATTTCATTGTTAGCATTCGTGCCGAATTCACTAATACGCGAAGCGAACTCAGCAATGTGATAAAGATTAGCAAACGTGAATGTACAGACCACTGATTTTCGGTAATAATTCACTAGGTTATTCTGATTCCATGAAGATTTAGTGAAACCAAATCTGCGACAAAAAAAAAACGAGGTATTTATGATTATGGCAATCTGGTGGTAAAAGCAAGGTATACGTGCTTTGAATGTGGTCGGGACTTTAATTAACTGAATCGCCACCGACGCATTCAACCCAGAAATACAGGAAAGGCGACTCCATTAGTAGGCACGCTTCCAAAAATTTGGGATCAAGTGGGATTACCTCATGTCGTATAAACCAAAGATGCATCCGATTTGTAATCTATCGTGAGTTGGATTTGCGATTGGGTTACAGATTTCCAGCCCACGACCGCGTTGAATTTGGCAACGTCGTGATAGCGAATTATGTACAACCCAGCTAAACTGAGCTAGGGATATAAGTCAGTTTTCTTCTTACTTGTGAACCAGTCACTGTTGATGACTACGTGTACGCACTACGCATGTAATTCCATTCACTAAAAGCAGCACACCACAGCAGAACGGCATGAACGCCGCAACAAAGCGGCATCGTTGACGTTGGCATGAACAAATCCCTTGAACATATGATATCTCTAACTAACACACAACTTTTCGAACTGTAGTAAACAACCTCACTGTACGTAGCAACGAGTGAGCCTACGATAGCGAAGTCGCCCACAGTACTCGAGTGCAAACACCTTACTGCCCTTCGCAAATAGAGCCACTTACCTTCGTGTTCCATTGAAATCTTGCCACACGATTCATCAAATACTACATCTAATGAGTCCATATCGTCGTAAATATGCTCCCTACCTTGTTCAATACCACAGTAAACGCATTTCAAACATAAAAAACGCGCTTTCTGAAAGACCAAATGCTTATGTAAACAGAAGAAAATCTCGGTATTTAGGAATCAAACCCAGGGTTTCATTGTCGCCAGCATACAAATAACGTNCNCGCGTTAGCTATCTCAATCAAAAGATGTGTGTGGCCAGCATTTGGCGTGATCTTCACACGAGGGATTTTGTTTTTTCGNCCACTTTCGATCATGCCAATGNCGAAAGNAGTGCCAGNAAATTGTTCTCGAATNGTGATTTTTTGACCCGCACAAGGGTGCTACAGTCAGATTCAAGAGGCTGTGTCACCGCAAAACCATTCGTATCACGTAGGTTTCGTGCTAGCGTTAAACGTAGGCATACGATACATCGGTTNTTTGGTANAAACAGAAGTGTACANCTTGATTCTATAAGGCGACAAGCGCTGTACTCCATTGGGCCAAGTGTTTCCCATTCAAACCTCGGCTAGGCGTAAGCTACTTTTAATAGGNCCTACGCTTGGCCAATGGCCAGTGGGCAGTTGGCAATCACATACGGTTACTGACGTAAAGGACTTGACCGTTTACGATAATCTTACGTTTCGCTAACTCACGTTTTGGCATATACGAGGTCGACATATTTTCAAGTGGTAATCGTATGATAACGTCTGCATGGGTTTGATATTGTTGGGCCGGACACAATGATTCGAGTACTGGAATATGAATCGAGAAATAATTCTAATAATTCGAATTGATTAGTGAGATATGATTTTTTCAAGTACTGAAATTATACGCTTCTAGCCACTAAGAGTTCATTTATCAACGAAAATGAGAGTTTCGCTACGTTTTTCCTCTGCGGAATCTTTGAAACCTATAAACTGGTCGTATCTATAGGGTTGAATTAAAAACAAATGGTTGTTTAATACGCTCTGTTTAAAACATGTTTTAAACATCAGTGTTTTAAGCAAAAGCCTTTTTAAGTTGTATAGGCTAATTATACCGTAGTTGTGTAAATACTTTCCAAAAAAGACATATTGTATGAGCGTACGGACGATTACCGCCAGATAGCCGACGTATAAACGATATGGTATTAGATACAGATAATTAATAGATCATTGGTACGGAAGGATTGTTCTGATGATTATGACCACCGACCGTAAAAATGTTGCATGACGATGTCCGTATATGAGAGGGGTTGGATTTGGAAGCACATGTAGCGAAAGGAGCTATATTTACCCTATATTTTCAATAGTCAATATCAATCCACTATGACGTCACAGTTGATATTAGTGGCATTCTTTGCTTTAAAAAAATGTTTTAAACAAGGGCCTAGTTTTAAACATGTTTGTTTTAAGTTGAATTTTGTTTCAAATGTAACCCTAGTGGTATCGCAGCATATGAAACATGTAATACAAAGCTACACACGTTAGTGGAAATGACGTATCTGTGAAATCGTGATCAACAGACAGCATTGTCACAAAGTGTAGTGACAGAGTCATTGTCGCAAAAATTACCAAATTATATTTAAGGAAAGGAAATGCCGTAGTTTATTTTTGTCCTTGATGTTTTTTAGGCATATACACCGACTCATGATAAACATACACAGTTACACACGTTCTGTGTATATGAATACCATGAGTGCATGATGAGCATATGCCGCTGGACAGTGGACAAGGAAGGTACAGAGATAACCTTATACGGCTTTCTAAGTCTTGCACCACCCCTCCATGCTATATCCCAGTTATGCATTAGCGCCAATCGGGGAAGACATGGATACCAGTGTTAATAATCAGGTCGTTGGTCTGACCCGGCCGGGGATCGAACCCACGACCTACCGTTC
>ATSW01125458.1:0-12066 GCA_000444245.1 Botryllus schlosseri | reverse complement strand
CATTTCCGCCATCCAGTGTTTGAACGCTACACACACACACACACACACACACACACACACTTGTAGTAATTTGCTGCACTGCAAATCTTCCTCGTTTTGAACAGAGATAATATTTTTCGCACGCCCTCGGTTTAAGATTAGTTTTCTTTCTGAGTGGAAATTGCATCAACTTTCGATTCTTTGTCTTGGCTTTAAAATGTCATTGCTTGTTGTTCTTGACCAAATGCAGACATACTAACCTCATAAATATGTTTGTATTGGTCTACTAAGTCGGCCAGCGAAACCTTTCCTTGTTTCACTGTATATTTGTCGATTTTCATTCAGATGCGTCGTTAGCAACCTGACATGGTTTTCAAATTTCGATGATTTTCCCGCCGAAAATGTCGTTAATTAACGGCCCGTGACCACAAATCGCATTTGTCAATTCTCTGTCGGATTATCCTTTCCTGATTTTCGGCCGTGTCGTTTAAAAATCCGCGCTGTAAACGATAAGTCACCTTCTCTTAATCCACCGTTACAGCTCGTTAATAGAACCGAATTGGTTAGTAGATATATGACTGGTTGTATTTAGTACAGGTACAGATGTTTGTCGTTGGAGGCCGCGGAGATGACGTAATCTCCGTGAACTTGGTGACTTTTCTGCCATACCTCGCGGCTGTGCCATCTATAAACGCTATATATGTTGGTATAGCGCTAAGCTAGTATAGTGCGGGGCTAGGGTCAGTTGGTATTGCGACCGACAGTCTTGGGAATATGGCATATCGTCGCTGTGTTACTAAAATATGTGACATCCGTTTTACACATTATGAGATAATTAGGTTCTTGTAAACTTTTCAGTTTCCTTCGACCATTTCTTGACCAGGTCAACTTTGAAACAATGTGACAAACCAAGATGTGGCCGAAGAAAGGCAAATTTTACAAAAACTTGATTTTCTCTAAATTTGAACAATACATATCAAAATTAGAACAATGGACATAAGCCACGACGATATGTAAACGTAAAATGCTCCTAATAAATCTATCGTGTATTCGGGAAATAATTGGAGCGCCGTCGCTATGCCGCGAAGTCCCGGTGTGTAATTTGTATCCGTAATTCGGTAGAAACAGCTCTGATGTCGTCGCTTTGTTTTGGGTTCCGTGTAGAAATATAACAGCTATTAGAATGAAAGAACATCATGAGTGATGTGTATAATTGGGCACGCAAACTTATAGCTGTAAAACTGTGGTTCTCCGCCTGTGGTGCTCGAAGGCATTTCAGATGGTACGCAGTATATTCATATTTGTTTATCCAAAATTAGAGTTTGTATTTTTTTAATGCAAGAAATGTCTTCGTCGAATGCATAGATAAATAGTTAGTGTCATCCGACTCAGTTGTGGGTTGGAAAAAATTAATTATGCCTTATTAGTGTGTGTTATTGATAATCATGGGAGGATAACCTCACGGGCCGCATTTGTTTCGACATTTCCGGACCAGCTTATCCGCCCATGATAATAATCCTACACGCATTTGGAGTAAAGTTTGAGTTTTTCGTTAATTTGTTGGGACGCAACAAAATCATAGGCGGTAATAAAAAGGCTGGGAACCAGTGTTGTAAGACAAGTTCAACCGTGTCAGCTATACGTTTATCTCAACTGATGTAAATGATTGGGCAACTATTAAATCAATCGTTGGTAGAACAAGTTCGACCGTGACAGCCAAATGTTAACTAACACAATGAGGAAGTTTTTACGGTAAAACGAAACTGGTATTTATTGGACAGCTATCGATGTAACATCTTCAAAATTCGAATAATATCGTGATAAGCTCATTTGCTATTTGTACGCTTGCATAACGCTTCCGTACGTTTCGGAACATTTTGCGGTGCGATTTTATTTAAAGATAGCCAGATAAGATAGGCCTTTAGACTTGTAGATTTCATGCGCGTCTGGAACTGTATTTTGCAAACATCGTCGGCCCTGTGAACGTCCTAACGGATTAATTTGTTCCACCGTATTTTGGTCACATCTATTTAGTAGAAGTTCGCAATCAATCTTAAGGATCGCGAGTTATCTCCCTCCCGTATCTCTGCGAAAGGCGCGCTCCTCGAAGCCTACGCCCCGGGCGAACATCGAAATCGGGCGGTGCGCTAATTTAGCGCCGCCGATGAAATAATTACACATAGGAATTCGTTGCTTCGTGTAACGACATTTGAAAAACGCACGGACGCACGGGCGGCCGATAAAATTACTGTCAGAGCTGTACCCGCGTAATGATCACACGAGAAGTCCCGCTGAACTTGCCCCGAACGTGTCGAGCTTTTATGTCGACATGCTAGAATATATGTCACGCAAATTACATAAAATTAAAATTATTATTCATGGTCTAATATTGATACTATTTACCAGCCCGAAGCTTATCTCATTTTTGCGCTGCGTCTTGACACCTACAAAGTTCTAATTATATATCCGTAATCTAATGCAATGTCACGGTGCATATATTGGTCGAATAGCAGCATAGGAAATGTTATGGGCAACATCCCAATTAATGTTATTGTTGTTGTTTTGAGTGTGTAGAATTCAATTGTCATACTGGAATGAGCGGTAGACATTGAATCCTATCAGGAAAAGGTAAATCCATCGGTGTAAGATAGATTTATCAGGAATCACCACTTTCAGGCATCAAATTGTGATTTCACGCCCATTCAAACGGATTAGAATGAGTCAAATGCACCAGTCCTCATGGATATATATACCAGACATGTAGAGGGTTCTATTTGCGGGTACTACTTTTTTGGTAAAACTTGGGGTGGTACTAACACAACATGACGCACTATACACCCCTGAGATAAATCGCCATTAGGACTTATGAATTTGACACAGTTTACACCAATGAAATCACAATCTAGTAACTGAAAGTTCAGTTTACCAGATTTAATATTAATACTATATACTATATACAATGTAGTGTGAAAATCGGCGTTTTTTATATTATCTGTGCGGTTTAGAGTATGGTAACACCGGTGTATTTCGATTCTATCGTATGATAATTATAGCGCCGCATTAAGCCGTCATAATATCATCTAAACTAATTACGCGCGGCGCAAAACAATATGCAGACTGTTCGCGAGTTTTGTGGATACACAACGCCTCCGTCACGACCTCATTAATATCCATAAAGCCACCTGCGGATACTGCAAAAGTGCGATAACGCGGTGGCTCGGTATCAACTACCAGCGTGCTCTGCTGTAGACGCAGCTGGCTACAGTGCCGCGACATGTAGATTGTGACACGTTTGCTGGTATTTACTTGAAGTAAACAGACGCCGCGGTTCGTAGCGACTACTATAGTCACTTGTGAAATTTATTGTGTGGTCAGTTCCCTCGGATTGGTACGATACATGTTAGTTACAGCAGCTTATACACTGTCATATGAAATTGTAACCGACTGGAAACGATTGTATACTGCAGATAACCGATGGGAAACACCGGTTTGTGTTGAATAGTTATAATGTTAGAGGAGGATATGTAGGTAGCATGTTTACACCGACCAAACTTCTACAAACTACTGGATTTTCAAAATTCACAACAAGAACTGGAACTAGAATTACTGACGTTTCAAAACTAGCAACTACTAGAATTAACGACATTTAAACATCCGCAACTATGGATGAAAGACAACTAAATTCAATTCAATTATATTGTAAGTTAATTACCGAGTTTTGAATGAGCTAACAAAATTTGCTGTAGAATCAGCATATCAAAAAGACAGGTTTTCGAGTTTTAAATGAGAGGGATTTCGACTAAACATACACTCCCTGGCTCCCCTCTGTTAGTAGTGATGACTCTTGAGCTAGCGATGGCTGCAAGAACAGCATGGCAGTTTGTCTGCCGCCAACGTTCCATACAATATCGCACGCCATTGTACAGCGAAGCACGTTAGCATGGTCCTTGCCGGCTTGCGAATCTTGAAAATGGACGTAATTTTCCGTTAATGCTCATCATGATGTTAAAAAATAGTTAAATCAACGGTTTTCAGCGGATATCGTAGTCAAAATCTCAAATTATTGACATGATTGGACGTGGAGAGGTGTGACTCCAATGCATAGTTGTGGTTGCATATCCAACCCCGCTCTATTGTTCCCGCATTCCTAAATCGGCCTTGATAACTTAGCTGTAAATATCGATGGTTATCCGCCTGCCAAATCAGTATGTCAAACTCTAATCATAAACACAGTGCGATTAGACGTTTTGTATTGGCGGTCCAAAACGCCCAATCAGGCCTTGTTTTGAAGTCTTCCAGATTCAAGGTTAATGACTTGCTTACATTTACGGATAACATGAAATCAGACTATCATTGATAGTATTGGAGATTGAGAAACGTCGTGCAATTGTAGTGGGCCGTGTATCATCGGAGGATGGTCGAATAAACCAACTTTCTAAAATAAACCCCGCACCTATCAAGTGTGGAGGCATCGAAAGGCGCGCCTCAGATGATGCGATACCGCGGGTCTGTATGCTCGCTCTGTAACCTTTCCTATATCGATGGTAATCCCTTTCGGTCGTCTGACCGCCCATTTTATCGGATCATACGCCCGTTTGATCGCGTGTTATCGCTCGAATTAGGAATGTACTCTTATGTGCAGTGTGCAGTATAGTGAGGTGTATCGTAAACAATCTTGGAAAACTAGATAATTCTAGGCTAATTAAAGCTAAATGCCGGTAGTATAATTTGTAAAATGTTCCTTTGTTCTGATTCTAATTCTAATCTAGTTTGTGAAATTTTTCTAATTTCTAGTTTTCCTGCTGCAGCATTACCGTATCATGCCAAACGATCCAAGCCTTCCGTGCAGATATTTGCCGTTCTCGTGCTTATAAGAATGGCCTCTGATTTTATTCATTAATTCTAAGTCTAATTGAATTTGGAAACTGTGTAGCTCTAGTTCCAATTCTACAGTAGTATACTTTTGAAAAAAGAATTTGTGTAGCTATAATACCAATTCTAGTCTACTTTGTTAAAAAACTATGTAGCTATAATTCTAATTCTAATCTACTTTGAAAAGCCAGAAAAAAATTCTATAGTTGTCCAGGTCTGGTAACGCAAACGGTACTGAGCCCGGGCTTGAGTCGCTAAACCTATAATTCTCTTTAGACGACAATAGCTTGCCGAAGACGGGTTTATTATCGCAGCTGCGGAGGCAAAACGGTGTTACCGACGACCACCCTGAATCCAGGGATAAAATTACCGCGTTGCAAGGGCAGTCCCCGCAGTTGATGGTAAATATGCATCACAATGCGTTGTTGGTCGCAAATTACAACTTCTAACTATTTCGCAGCGTCATCTTCAAGCCCAGGCGATCGCGAATTCGATGCAGGCCGCCTGCGTACCGCCGGTGAGAGATTAATCTCAGTCATACATTAACTTTCAGCCCGCCGCACTTAATACTATGTTACTGCGGTTGCTTGGATTTCCAGTGCTAATACTGTAATTGACACCGGGGATTACAGTGGTAAATATGTAATCGTGTCTGTACCTGGGGTGCGTGTGCGCCGCATGCGTGGCGCAGTGTACACATTGATCAGTCTCGTATTATGGTATCAAAAGCAGTACACCTAATTATAGTGTGGTTGAGTAGTATAATATATATAAGTCCAGGGTTTGTACAAGTTGTCAACGTTGGTACTCGAGTATATGTACGAATAACGCCATCGATTATTATAAGTAGGGAGGAAGTCGAAATGAATGTCTGGAAAGTACTCAAATATGTAGATCCAAAAAGTGAATTTGGTCGGGTAGCAATTCATCAGAGGTGTATCAGATTGCATATTCGCAACTAACGAATAACGGCGAACAACTCTACAAATGGGTGTATTGTCGAAATATATTCAGTTACCGTGATACAGGCGCCATTGCGTCCAGTTGTTATGCCAAATTCACTCATTAAAGTTGTGTATATATCTCCGAGACCAAATATCAGTAGTGTTAGTAGGTCGTGTAAGTGCTCTGAAAAAGTTGAAGTACTACGTCACTGACGACCTCTGTGTATCATATAGTACATTATCATGTCAATCGACGATTCGCATATAATCTAATATAGAATATAGATAGGCTATCGCATAAATTGCATTGGATCCACTTCAAGGACCGGCTACAATCCTGTGAACTTCCTTACAGCGTGAGCATGAGTCAGTTGTCACTGTATATTCACTGTATTTCACTTGTATCCGAAACAGCCCGAAGTACTGAGCGGTACGAAACCCCGGCGGAAGCATACCACCAACTACAGCGACCCAAAGACGAGAAACTATTCCGAAACTTCAAGCGAAGACGGCACCATGAGATCGCCGCCCCACAGTCACAAACCGCTTCAGAGACGGGCCACCACCGGTTCCGCGTCACCTCATAACAACGTCAGCAAATTAAACGGGTTTTCTCCCGTTAAAGTGCCGTCCAAGGTTGGTTTATTATTATCGGAGCTCTTGGGGCACGGCCAATTAGAAATTCACGATTTTATGCATCTTTGTGTTGATTGCGCAAGTTTTAAACGGTACATTTGTATCCTGACAACAGAGTTGGTAAATGAGATATGTCAAATTAGTCATCTCGTGCTGAATTCAGAGGCTAGAGCCATACCATTTTCTTAATGATGTGTATAACTTCGGTGTTTTATACTCCATTGTGAACAGAGCAATTCATTTACAGATATCATATTAGCAAGTACATATTTTCCAACTTCGGAATTCAACTGATTTCAGTTTCGCTGTTTTGAATGCGTGCAAAACTGTTGCGGGGCTGTACTGGTGGCGTAGTAATTAGGAACTGTGTAAGACAAGATAATTACACGGTGCTCATGACTCGTCTGCTTTCTTTTTCTATTTAATTTCATTCTGTGCGCATGCCTTATTTCTACCTATTCTTCTTTTTATTGCTATCAAGCATCAATGGACCAAGTGGCGTGTTTCAGAGTGGTTCAGAGCGGTATTTGAACTGATGAAAATTATGATTGTGATTCTAGTATTTTCCATCATAGCAGCATGAGTTTTTGTTTCTGCCCGGTACAGATTATCAACAGTCTCTATATATAGCCTAATCATTGACTGAACTCCAATGATATTGCTGTTGACAGAGCGAAAAAGGTTCGAACAGACACGGCCTTAATCGTGAACAGTGTCGGGTCCTTTGATGTTTATTTCCCGAATGGATTGTTTGATGTAGGTCGTGTGTTATCGAATCATTTCTACGCGTTTTGCGTTCGATAAGAGCAGAACATTGTCATTATTAGCGACTGATGTACCTTTCGGCGCTAACGAGGTCATCAATTCGTTTGCGATTTACAAGTAACATCGTAGAATGTTGTGTTGCGAAGTGTCGATGCACGCTGTCGTGATATAAAAATACTATTGTTCAGTTTAAAAATAGCATTGCTGTTTTAGAAACCGGCCCAGCGTTCCAACAGCGGCCCGTCTCCACGAAAAGGCAAGAAAAGCCCCGCGCGGGACTCGTCCCCGCACAACCTAGCGCGCCGAATTCACCACCAGCGTTCGCTGTCGTCCCCGAGAAGCGACGGGCCTTATTACGACAAGGAGCACGTATTTAAGGTGAGACTCTGGCGCCCGCGCGTCGCCTACAAACATTTAACGACCCTAATCACGAATCCACAACGCGAGAAATTAACCGCACGCCCGTCACGCGGTAATATTTACTCGCGTGTGGCTGTCTCGATTACCGAGCCTGTGCGCTTGTGGAATGGAAGCAAACATACGATCCAGAATCAGATAGAGTTTATCTCGTCTTGTATCGCGTTAGGCTCGATTACTACCCTATACACACGATATTACGGGTGTATATGAGAAAAGATGCGATCGAAAATGCGGTTCTTGGCAATTTTCACGCCCGGCGCTTAGAATGCGGGAATAGTTTACGGAGATACCGCCGTTCTCTGACGGGTTCGTACATTACTGGGACTCGTGTCATGCTAACTTGTGTAATTTACCGAAGTCCGCCTTTGGACGCGGTTGTGTTCATGTACTGAACTTCAAACGTGATCAATTGATCACTGATGATGATATAATCAAGTTGAAAAGAGTTTACAAAACGATGCACTTGTTCGATCGTGTTGAGAATTTCCGGTTCCGGTGTCGGTTAGTTTTAATGATATCCTCAAAATCGAATCCATCTTTGGGCACTGATCAAATTCCGATCTAAAAACACCGAATCCGAGCTGTGTTCGCCCCAGCGTCGAACTCCGGAGCAGCAGTGGTCGTTATAGTCATCGCTTCTACAAAAGTAAAAGTAGTGTCGCAAAGTAGAATAAAATCGGTAGGTCTTGAGTTCAATCCCGACAGGTCTACAGACCTGATAAGTATAGTAACAAAGGTATCCATGGCTTCCCCTCTTGACGCTCAGCATTACCGGATAACATGGAGGGGTGCATGGTGCAAGACTTAGAAAGCCTTACAAGGATATATATGTAGGCCTACCTCCTTGTCCAGCGTCGTAGGCACATCATGCACCCATGGCAAGCATATGAATGACACGATTCGGCGTATATGCCGCAAAAGCATCAAGGACTAAAATATCCGTCGTCCTTATTCTTTATAGAAGGCACGATTTTCAAGAGATTGAAAGAGGATGTAATCAATTCCTAGTTTTGGCTAAAAACAGGAATATTGGAGTACAATTAGGCAAAAACTTCCTGAAAACTCTACAAATTTATACGTATTCGTTACAGACCACCTCAGCATTCCAAACAACCCTTGAATAAATCAGCCTGCCAATGGCCATATCATCAAGTGCTTTTCTATTAAGAAAAAAAATTCTTCAATCAGTCTGACGTCACGTCGATTATGATGCCCAATGACTGCTCAAAATCATGTGTATTGCGCAACGGGGTCTTTATGTCTAGCTCTCTGAGTGTTCTTATTATTTGCTATTTATAGTTGTTGACAAATTACGTTGTCAAGGCATTTACCGCACGTTCGTATGGTTGCAGAAATGTCCATGACTGTATTATAAATCTAGGACCAATATCTTTTTAATGATTGGTATTGGTGGTAACTTTTTGATGGAAAATTTTTCAAACTTGTCTGGCATGACTGTGTGTTTCCTATAGGTTAGATATCTTCTAACTGCCGTTTACCAGAATGATGTCATATTACTAATCATGCGTATCGCTGAGAACGCCGTAATTTGCATCGCGCCCGCGCACGTTCACGGCACCGTATTCGGGCAATGCCTTCCGTAATGTCGGTTCTTTTTCTTGGTAATTATAATAATTTTGGCGCGACCCCGTGGCCGCCATTGTAACCCGGCCGGAACCAGCAATTAACGCTTGGCTGTTCGACATTCCGCGTTTTCCTATTGAATTCGAAGACGGCAATTATTGCGAATGCGCGCGATTTCAAAGGTGTTTTCGGCATGTTCCGACGTTGTTTATGAGGTTCGGCCATTCTCTTTTCTGGTCGATTCAGGGGACCTCGCGCCGCGCATACGGTAATTACAGGCCTGGCTCATCGCGGCCATCTGGTTGGATGGGAAGTCGTTTTTTGTATTGGTACATGTGACGTTGGGGATGAAATATTATTACACGCGTACGGGTTAAGCTATTTTAAGACGCCGTTGTTGCATCACATCGTCTATCGCCCGTCGTAATGTCGAGGCAGACAGAACTGAGCTGCACGAACCAAGTGAACGCGTAAAATAACCAGACTACTGGCATTATATTCTTTCTGGTCGAATAAAAAGTACATATTTGAACCTTCCACACCATTCATACTGTCACAATGAGCTATTCTTGTGTAAAATTCGTATCCATCTCTTCAGTCACACACCTACCGAGGTCTTCAATGGTGCGAGTACTGCGGAAACTTCATGTGGGGCATCATTCAACAGGGAATGCAATGTCGCGGTAGGTCGAAATGTTCGATTTATCTCGCCTGGGCGAAGCTATAGCGCCGTGATTCACTTGTTGCAGACTGCGGCCTGAACGTGCACAAGCAGTGCTCGAAGCTCGTCCCCGGCGATTGCCAGCCGGCGCTGAAGCACGTTAAGACTGTGTTCGGAATCGACCTCACTGCCTTGGTGAAGCTTCACGGTACCGAGAGGCCGATCGTGGTCGACAAGTGCATCGCGGAGATTGAGAGACGAGGTGGGTTTCCGGGATACGCGCGTAGCCTTGTAGGCCTGCAGAGCCATTCGCACGCGGCTACTTTCATTGAACTCGCCTGNCNNCTACAGTACACTGTGTGCCGTATGACTTGAAAGCGCAGCTCGCCATAGGGCGTATATTAAGCAAATGAAACCAGCTTCCTAATGTTATCCAAAGGACNTATTGTTGTTACCCCAGTAGAAATNGAAGTGATGCTGTGAATATTTGCTNGATTAANATTGGGAGTGTCGATTTTTAAAGCGCGAGAAACTGTGCTCCAAGTAGAAGTAGGATTCGANAGGTCCGATAATTNGCACGTGTAAGTAATATGANGATGNGGNTGTAGNTGGGGCTTCAAATATNTTNCATTCNCANGCCTGCTCTGCNTACTGGGACTAACACTGGAGTTGTTGTGATTTCAGCCTAATTGCACTTCTGCTGAACGGTTTTTAGGCGAAACCGCTGACTTTTTGCACTTTCGTAAAGTAGANAGTAAATTTGGGATAGGTTTGTGTCATTTTCAGGAGTTGAATCTAAAAAAGTCTAAAATCGTATGGCCACTTGAGTGTATGCATAGCGGAAGTTGNCAAATTCCACTCTAATGCTTCGGAAAAGTAGTGAAGTATTAATGGTATTTAGTAATGATTTGTCATTTATTTTCAATAGCGCAGTGCGTGGTTCTGAAATTTNACAAACTTGACGAANTCTTACGCTAATGTTCAAGATGTCGACTAATCCCAAATTTTCGCGATATTACGCAACTAATGTAACNCAATAGAATTGTGTTGCGCAAAATGGACTGCGCGTCAATAACGGTGTTAAAGAACAAAGTCATTAAATNAAACATGTATCTCACACAANACAAAATATATGATAACGACAATTCACTGAGATTCAGTGAGAATTCTACTGTGTGAGTCGCGGCCTTGACCGCCAGCGAACCATTGCTCTAGTATGTTCATAGAGATTGCTCTCTTGTTCAGGTTTGACATCGGAGGGTCTGTACAGAGTTTCCGGATTTCACGACGACGTGCAACGTTTAAAAATCGCCTTCGACAGATGTGAGTATTGCAACGGTTACCGGCTTCAAGCACAAGGCCGAACAGTGTCGATTTTTCTAGACGGGGCCGAAGTCGACTTGTCCTCGTACGACGATATCAACATTGTCGCTGGCGGTCTGAAGCTGTACCTGCGCGAACTGCCCGTGCCTTTGATACCTTTTAACTTATACTCGAGATTCATCAACGCTGCGAGTAAGTGCGGCCGTGTTCTTTCCCATGGTAAGGCGTTGCGTCTAATTGGTCGCGTTTCTCCCCGCAGAACTTTCCTTTTCCGACGGTAAACTGGAAGCGATACGTACTGCGCTGGACGTGATGCCGCCGGCTCACTTGCAAACCTTGAAGCATATTATGATGCATCTCGGAAGGTAAATATCTTAATTTAGGTAGAGCGTATGAAAAAGCGGTTAATGAGCGCCTCGTTGGAGTCATATTCATGACACACCGATTCGTATTAGCAGTGTTTCTTACCCAATGCAGGTGGTTAACGCTTGTTAGGTTTGTCGATTGCAATGGTTTACAGTGTCATCACTGTGGGACAGTTACCGAATAAAATTAAATGTCAATTGGAAAAAGGGTGGCCGGTTTGACCTTTGACAAGTTGCGTCTATACGACCGGGTTTGGTCGGTCAAATATGCAAATAATTGACGGCGTCTCATCGGTTTTGCGTGCAAGCTGTTGCCCCACGTCGATCTGAAATTAGTTTTAGTGTTGTTGTCAAAGTACATTCACAGACCGCCTGTATGTAGTTCCAGAGAGTTCCTGAGCCCCGGGTTCGGAACCACTGATCTATTTTGACCCTGGTTCTTCCGAGATTCCTGTCATCAAGCGGTCTGCGTGTTGAGCATTTTATGTCTGTGGTTCCCAACGTGGACGATATCCCT
>ATSW01125421.1:0-10112 GCA_000444245.1 Botryllus schlosseri | reverse complement strand
CCGACTCAGGTATGTGAATGAACAGCATCGAAACAATTCGAAATTTCATGCCGATAACACCATATTTGGCCTACTTCACAATTCTCTACCCGTTGCTGACGATTGTCAGCAGAAAACATATGGGTACATTTCAATACAAATACATCATTCAATTGTATACTGAAGGCCTGTACCACGAAGAGTATCTTCAATACAGAAAAAGAGAAATACAAAAGGACACGGGCGCAATCCCACCCGAGCTTATCCAGCAGCTCCAGAAATTCGTGGAACTTATTGAAGGAAGTTTCGATGCTGTCCAAAAGCGTGTCGTCGTCGAGCGCCGAGCTTATGCGGCTAGCTTCTCTCGCGTCTTCCAGTTCTTTTTTCAGCCGGATATTCTCGATCTGAACCAGAGACGGACAAAGCAGTCAGCCTTGCTGTTACCCGTATATTTCTACTCAAATACAAGTACAAGTACCCGTTTCCAAGTCATGTCAAAACCACTTCAAGCAGAAGTAGATACTGAAAGGTCTAATGCAGCGGTTCTCAACCGGGGGTCCGCGGACCCCTAGGGGTCCGCGAAGCAATTTCAGGGGGTCCGCGAGACCTCAAAATTTTTAAAATGGTTGATAACCGAATTTTTATTTTATTTTTTATTTTGAGGAAGCATGAGGCAGTTTCATACCACAACTGCTAAAACCTCATGACTCATATCATCATCATAATCGTCTGACATGAACTATCGTAGTGTGGAATATCATTTTCATTGCCAATTTTTCAATAACCTGCTGATACAAACATATTGCTGTTTGGAGACGTTTTGTTGGGGTTTGTGGAAAAAATAAAAATATTGAGGTAACGTCAATCAGGGTGACTTCGTAATGTCTGCTAAACCTTCTCGATGCGAAGTTGTCTCACAAAATTAGTGAACAGTCGTTTGAAATAAAAATTTCCAAAGTATTTCGCAAATTTGTCCGAATGCGGGGATTAAAACCTCGCGACGAAATCCATTTAATCCTGTGATATACATAACCAATAACAGCTAACCACTAACCACTAACATCTTCTTGGAGGTACAGAACTTCAATATGAAATTAACCCGAGTATTTTCGGCTGACACTCGTCATAAATCAGACAATGATATACCTGCCCTTAAAGCTCGGCTATCAGATTTTGCACATTTTTATTGCGGATTCCCTATCGACAAGGCTGGTATTGTGATGAGCAAGAAGTGTTTCGTTGCTATCGAAGCATTACGCTCCGACCCTGAAATTCATATCACCAGTTATATTGCTATGCAGCCTTGTCTTGTTAATGTTCAGATTGTTCATGGTCGAAAATGTTTGCACGTAAATATATATGTAAACCCGAACATAACAAGTCGTTTCCTGACAGTCTTTCTCAGGTTGGAAAACTTGGATCCATTCGTTGGCGCATAAAATTTGTCTATACTTTTAGATTAGGATTTCACTTTGACGGTAGAAACTCTCTGCGGCTCGCGATCCGTATGTTGCCCGTCCCTGCGCTAGATGCTAGACGTGATATGTTCATAAAATATATGTTTCTTCAATTCGCTGCCAAAAATGTTGCGATCACACCAAAAGTATCGTTGGAAGCGTTATGCGTTAATATTACATTAGCCTCCATCTATCTTTGCGGAAATAGTTTTCGGCACTCCTCGTTCATATCAAAACGAAGACGCGGATTTTCAAGACACGACCTAGTACTTCAAGAAATACAGCAGCAAAATCAGCTTTGAAATAATAAAAGTCTACCAATTTCTACATAAATGGTATGAGGTTATTTTCAAGAAAAATCAATATTTTGCTGTTTATCACAAGCCTACAGTTCATATTTGCACAAGGCAGATGAAGGTTGCACCATAATAGAGCTAAAATTGAACTAAAACTTGAGGGGGTCCGCGACGGTCCGTGACGGTCAAAAGGGGTCCGCGAAGCCAAAAAGGTTGAGAACCACTGGCCTAGGCCAATGCTGATAAACCAATGATCATGATGATGATCGTCTGTCTGCATCACAGCATAAATGCTTTAAAGTTCTAAGGTCTCTTTGCTTCATGATAAGCTTTTTTCTGATGAGTTCCTGTTACCCATTCGTTCACCATCTTTCTTCTCTTGCTTGCTTCCATACGTCCTCGTCAGTGGTGCCGATTTTCGAGCCTCATCGGCTTTAGTTATGGCCATCTGGGCTTGATTACATGACGCTGCTCATGTAGTTAGGTAAGCATGCAGTGTGGAGTCCAGATAAGCCTCCGACCCACTTGCGTCAAGTGGGATTCTAACTCAATTCCAACGCTTCCCCAATCCTACAGCTAATTTTGTAGTTACCAACCTCTGCATCATAAACTTTCTTTCTACTCATGGATGAACTGAATATTGCCCAATTCTCTGCCATCACCACCATATATTGCTGATATTGGATGGTCGTTGTCTAAATCATTATGACTTCTTCTGACCAGATTCGGATTAATTTTGAAGAACTTGCAAATCGTAAAAGTAGCTTAACCAAATCCATCAGAAATCAAATTTAACACGGTACGGTAATGTTACAATATCACTAATCACCGCTGTTGACTGATCACTGTCTCCGTGTCAATAAGTATACACTTGAAGCATAATAATGCTGCAGCCAAACGATGAATAGTTAGTAGGTCCAGTTGAAGGTACTAAACCATGGAATTACTTGTTTGACATAGGCTATCTTAAACTGATCTACTCCATCATGTTAATTGAATACAATACATTGCCATCTATCTGCAAGAAAAAAATCAATCCTGTTTTAGCCACTTTCGTAACACAAACTCATAATGTGACAGCAAAGACCAGCGCAGTGGCAGAAATTGCGACATACAAATGCATTACTGTCGCAGAGAAGATGATACCAGAAACGCGCTTGGCCCCAGACGGTGGTTGCTATGATGAAAAGTCACGTGACTTTCGAGCCCAATTGCGTCGTATAAATAAGATTTCATATTCTATGATCTATTTGGCTGATAGTTATAAGGTAGTTCACCCATTAAGACTGGTTCGATATGTGTATTCATAGGGCCTATATGTGCGCCATACAACGCCCGTTGGAAGTATAGTTTACTCCATATTCGTTACTCGATTCAGGTGTAATACCATCAAATCTGCACTTCAATCATTTTGCAAAATACAATGACTTGAATGAATCATGCCTCTTATGTCGAAATGTCGGCGTGACTTTATGGCTTGACTCGTGCCTTGACTTGACTAGACTTGAATTGAGACGCCCATTTTAAATGCTATGTAGTGAACAATGTACCTTTATTATAGATCGCCGCTTCTGGGATTTTTGGAGGTACCTTTGCGCGTCATCCGAGGAGGAGAATGGTCAAAAATTCAAAAGTAAATATTGCATCCTGCAGCATGAATACAGGATCCAGTTTATCTGACATTAAATTTACTATTAGCCCGATCTGGGATCAAGCGGTATGAAATGAATACACCGCATAGGCCTATATACCGTCCTTACGAAATCTGATACAGCGGCTTTCAAATTGGTACTTTTGTAACCAGGGCTTTGGAGCCGGGGTCCAGGAGCTGTGTATTTTCAACGGAGCCGGAGCTGGAGCCGGAGCTGGAACCGAATCTCTGAAGGAAATTCTAATGGAGTCAGACCCGGAGCTGGAGCCGGGTGTTTGAAAAGTAGCTCCGGCTCTGATGTATTTCATAAAATGCCATCCTACTATTATTAGGAATGTTTGTGATTTGCCTAGTTGGTGCAACCTTTCTTAACTTTGTGTGTTTAAGTTATTCATGGATAACGCCCTGAACCTGGGTATGCGAGATATGGCATGCATACTCCGTAATTACTCTATTGTGGGACGTACTCGCAATTTCGTGTTTAGCACAACACTTACGGTCAATTGTGCGGTTCGAAAAATATGGATCAGTATGGATTTCACAAAATGGGACTGGGCTTGTGTGAGCTGAGCATATTAACTAATGAGTAGGGCAAGTTTTCGTTGCAGGCAGGGCTTTGGAGCCGGAGCCCGGAGCTGGAGCCCCGGAGCCGTGCATTTTCACCGGAGCTGGAGCCGGAGCCGGAGCTCTATATAAAATTCAGCCGGAGCCGGAGCCGGAGCTGGAGCCCGTTATTTGAGGAGTAGCTCCGGCTCCGACCTATTTCCTAAGATGCCATTATATATATGCAACAACCACATCTGCTGATTTATCATGATTGAACAGCAGGCCTGAATTTCAATGCTGTGCACAGCAATGGCATAGAGTAAAAGGCAATCTAGTGCAACCATGACGTTGTCGACAATTGACAAGTATTCAGTATGACGTCAAAAGCCAGCACGGCGGCACCTATATGTCTTGTTGCTACATCGGATGTTACTGACGGCTGACATACTCTAGAGTCTAGATTACCCCAGATAACTAACCTATAGGTAGATTAGTAATCTATATAGACCAGGAATGGCCAACCTATTCGGCTGAAGTGGCACATGCAATTGACGAACGAGTGTGCGGTCCACTAGCCGCGCCAAGCGGGTAAAATTTTCGGATCACATGCACTATACGCCGTCATTTCCCGTACACAGGGAACACGAGTAAAACAATGAATCCCCATGTGCATTAATGATCCCCCATGTACATTCTTTTCTTCAAATGCCTTTTTCTTTCTGCGTTCTCTCGAATTTCCAATGAAAAAGTGCTGACTCAGCTTATTTCTAGTTACGAGGTTTGAGTTTTTTCGTCTACTCCCGTTGTAGAGAATTTCGCACCCCGCCATAATGTGTCCTATTCTTGCTGTATAATATCGGCAGGTATTGGTCCTTTGCATAGTATCACTTCAGGGTTCTGTGATTGTAGCAGTATGAGCCCGCTGTTTCTTGCTTCTGTTCCTTTAGTGTGCCCGTGTGCGGTGGCCAGTCCCGCGTCTGAAACTATAGCCCTGTCGCACGGTTTCATGATGGTTTTAATTTCTTCAATACCCATCCGCATCGCCAGTTTTCTTTCGATTATTCGACAGGTCTCTTCCCAAGGGTGGTACCCGTCAATTGAGTCATTGCAATGCTCGTGTCGACAGTGAAACATCAACGCTCGTTGTATTTTTTTCTTCTCTGAGCATTGTCCGCGGATACGGGGGTTTTTCATGTTTCGGAATCACGGTCCAAACGAGTGTATCGTCGTCCCCCGCGGTCATCTCCATCCAGTAGGATCGAGGCAATCCATCTGACGTAAATACTGCTAATGTGCTTAAGTGGACTACCTCCTTTATCTGGAATTCAAAGAGATGGTTGAGCCCTCTTTGAATAAGGAGAATTGGGCTCGGATTTTTCGCCGTGTCCGTCATCCTTTTAAGAATCTCGAACACCCCTGTGTTGTCAGTAATTATCGTAAAGGGTATGGCGCGCAGCATCGACTGCCATTTTTCCACCGAATCCATAAAGGCTTTTAGTTATTTAGTGCATGGTTCATAGGCATTCGCCGCTAGAGTTAACAGATTTGGACTGTACTATCGAGTGCGACTTGCGCTGTCTGGTAATCTTGCATTAACTTTTCAGACACAAGTACTGGCGTCATTCATTTTCTGAGGAGCAACAAAAATAGCTAACTTCCATTCGACAAAACCTTGTTCGATGACGCCCAAATCCAGGAAGTTCTCTACCGCCTCCTTTAATGCCTTTGATACTTCATGGTCTGTGGGGCGCTAAGGTGGCCCCGTAGGTCTTCGAGTTCCGACGCAAAAGGCGCGTAGACGGCTTTCCAGACATCATCAGGAATGATGGTGTTTTCTGGAGTCGTCAAGTCCGGAGGTTTGTACGGGAGTTTAGCCAGCGCTACTGCTTGTGCGAGTTCCGTCTTTGCGTTCGGATTGGTGTCTTTTTGTAAAATGTATGTGGTAACTGGGCCAGCCATGGGCTGATACGACTTTCATGATTTTCGGGGTTTTAGTGTTGGTGGAGAGAGGGCGAGGTCCTTCGTTGTCAGCGAGGATTCCCTACCTATCCAATCCGACCTCTGAGCTCGGTGCGTGCCCGCACTTACCGTCACGCCGACGGACTCAAACTCCGCCGGGGGCCCTGATTCTGGGGAGACGTGCATCCTAAAATCCCCAGACTCCTCGTCGGTCATATCCAGACACGTGTCTGGTTGAACGACAATAGCTGCTTCGTTAATACCTTTTGGGAAAGTAGTTAAAACAGGTGCTGTCGTAATGCTACTATGGGCCGAACAGTTACATTTGTCCGGACAAGTGCATCTACGAGAGCTTTCTGGACCAACTCTCTCGCGTGGGTCCTCATTTGCGCCAGCGGGGATTCCACACTCGACGTCTTCAAGAATAGTGCCAGCAGGGATTCCTGACTCGACACTTGGAGTTTCCCATAGGTTTTGTGCGACGTTAGTTGCGCTTTTCAACTCGTCGTTCGCGCCAGTGGTGATTACCATCTCGACACTTTCGCCAGCGGCGACGGCTGGCAACGTTGGCCAGCGCGCCGATTCGACGCTTATCTGATTTGCAGCTTCCATCAACCCATCGTCGGTCGCAGTTTTGCAAAGACTGCTTCCGACTTTGGTTCCATCCCGTTGATCACACGAGATATCGTCGCATAAAGTTAATAAAGACAACTCTTCATTTGCGTTAGACGGAGTTTTGAACTCAGTTGCTATGTTTGGTAATTGCTGTACCTGATCAATCCATTTCAATCCCACAATATTGAGTGGGACTCCTTTTCCGGTCGCAAATGGAACCGACAGACCGTCAAAATCAATCACTACCAAGGAATCAACGTGGGATGAGCCACCTATACCACGCAATTTCATGTCTAAGGGTTGGCGCTCATCCCAAATTCGTGGGTATTTAGTCTTCATGACATTTTTCATTATCAAATTGGGGATGCTTCCCGTATCAGCCAGAAATTTTGTACTAGTTTTTTATCAAATAAATACAAGAGTTGGCCGCCGAACAGTTCCGTAAAATCCGGCTGCAAATGGTCATCCGGTGTATCAAGAAACGTAAATAGGGGTAGGGAATCATTATGTACAGTTTTTGTGTGTTGGGGTAGTATATTATCTGGGAACTGATTCACCGGATCAATCAGCACCCCAAGCGATTTTTGAGAGTCGACTACCTTGATTCAGTTCATCATCCGTCCAATATGAAGCGTCATATCGACGTGGACGATTATGATATTGAGGTTCCGTCCAGGCCACCTGGCTATTACCCCGGGTTGGGTGTGCAGGCGGTCCTTGAGGACCCCATTGATCCCTATCATGCCATGGGGTTCTATCTTGATTTTGTTGCCTAGTATCATAATAGGTTGCACACAAAGCTGTCCCTTGTGTAAATGAGGTGGGAAGATATTGGTCAAGCCCGTCCAATTGTTAGTATGTTATTTCTTGTAAAGAGAGGTTTCCAATTACGTCCTGCTGATTCTTTAACATTTGAGGGCACTGGACGTGTTCGCTACGTACTTTCCCCCTGGTGTTCATCAGGGCAAGAACCTGATTGTTTAGCAAATGTATTAATTTAGCCACACAACTACTGTCCCGGGGCCTCACAGCAATAACACAACGAGAGCAACTGGCCTTGAGAGGGATTCAAATACAAGCCTAAAGGTGCGAAAATATTCCAAGAAAATCGTACCTATCACCTTGGCTCTCCGCAATGTTGCGGGCTTCCCGGCTTCTAGATGGAGTGATCTGTGATCCGTCTTTGCCCATCACGGATTCCTGCGTGTCTGCCATTCGAGGGCTTCGGTTCGAGGTTCCCGGTCCCGGGCTAAAACGCGGATGCCCCGTAGTTCTTGTCGATTGCAGGTCAGGTCTCGTCGGTGCGGTACGCCCATTATGGGGTCGTACTAGTCTGGGCCTCGGGCCCTGTCCCCGCCTACCAGGTCCATTCCCATTCATGACGTTGGTAGGAGGTCGAGTGGTTCGAGCTATACGAGGAGGATTGCGGCGTAGTGGTGGAGCCTGGCCTGTGTTGCCAAGTTGACGCGGTGAGATCTCTCTAAGCGGCCCAGGAGGTGTTTCTTCCCCAAAGGAGGCGGTGATCGAAGTGTTCGTCTTCAGACTCTCCCCTGTCCACTGAAATTGCCAGTAAATGACACCCAGCACCGGAAGTCCGTCAGTTGGTGCCTCCATTTGTTTATAGTGTAGCTTCATGGTGCTTGCCATGCAAGTAAAGTCTACACTTGGTTCGATTTACTTCACAGTGCTGAACACCATCTCCTGGCTTTTTCGCAATCCTCCATATGTACAGCCAGGACTAGACGACGTTGATTGAAGCATTGGCTGTAGCTTGATCGAACGAAGCAGTGACCTTGAAGGTCCAGAGGCCTTAGACTAGTCATAACATAGCCAAAGCTTAATACAACCAAATACTCCAATAATTATCAACCAATTATGGACACAAAAATAGGGTGCTTCTATAAGCATCGTCCCGTACGGGTCTATCCGAATACGAATAAAAGCTAGGCCCATAAATATGTCATGCATGATTGATAACTTTTTAATACTCCAAGGTTAGTTTACACATATTAATGTGAAGGCCTTTCCTGCCTCAACACACAAGCACATACAATATTCAAGAAACATGCCAAAAGATGCCACAAAAAAGAACACTCAGCGTTCAAGTTGACCAATTAGCGGACCATCGTGTTTTATAAGAGTTTCCCAGTCTTCCAGCTGTAGCTATCGAACCGAAATCAGTACAGAAACCGACCCCTTGTTTGAGTGCTTTACATCTTATGATCACCAAGTACTTTTCGTGTCGATTCGGGGATCGGGCATTCCAACATAACGCGGGGATTGTTGAGGGTTCGTCGTAGGTATAGACCTTCCGAATGCAATATCTCTACGCTCTTGGCTCTTTTCGTCTTTAGTTCATCGGCTTCATGGAGCTATTCCAGCACATTTCATTGGGCATCTCCATTTCTGTATACTTTGCAACTTCGGCTAGCAGTCGATCCTATTTTATCGCACTGCTTTAGTTCTGTATACTTTGCAACTGTGGCAAGCAGCCGATCCAATCATTATAAGGCTAAGAGCTTCCAGAGGGACATCAGAACATCACCCTTCAATGCCAAAAGATGCCAGGCCCTTCCGCAATAAATCGTCAATGTCCTGTTTTCTGGATATAGTCTGATACGGGATGCTTCGTTTTGGGCTGTGTTTCGATAGTGCTTTACATTGATAGAGCCACTAATTAGCCAAAATTAAAGGACACATTCATTCTGTTTACGTTGGTAGCCATTGGATATTACACCTGAATGCAGAATGAATGTGGGCACCATACATGGCATATTTATGCATATACAAATATATTATATATACTTCANCTCACTNCAAAAATTCGCATACATGTAAAAATGGTGGCGCCATTTTCGGTAAAGCAACCTGATGGTATAGCTAACTACTAACATGCATACGANAATTCCAGATAAGCACAAAGTGCTATCAACACAACGGCTAAATCTACAAAGCATATTCGACTGTTCATTCATTAACCCAGCATGCGCAAATTCGAAATACAAAATGGCGGCATTTTTTGTTAACTCAACACGATNGTGANTATCGGCAATTATAGAGTTCGAACACGTTCTGTTAATTTAGCGTTGACGCAATCGATCTCATGAAACGAAAGCGTGAACCCTGGGACTCAATTTTCGACACATCAATTTCGCAAAAATTGATGTGTGTACTTTTCTGTTGTATATAAGAATTTTTACTTTAATTTTATTGAGAGTTATTTAGGGTGATTATATCTGTTGCTTACGCAACGGCAATTCATCTTACCAATGGCTCTTTTATGTGCAGCCTATTTTTCAGGTACTAGTCTTGTTCATAATCCAACACTATAATACCTTACCTTAACAATTTGGAGGGGCAGTGTAGGCATTCTCTGAAATATAAGATTTGCAGTGCCTAGGTCAGAGCTTAAATCTATGACCTTTTACGGTGTTTAACTGCAATCCATGAAGTGTGGATTTATGCATTTGAAAACAAGTGACACCGTGATTCGCGTATGGAAAGGCACGAACTAACACTGGCGTTTCTACGCTAAGACGTGAAATTCATCACAATATAAGCTCAGGAATACATGGTAGCACAAAATGGACACACTTGTGTGACACAATA
>ATSW01125385.1:0-11501 GCA_000444245.1 Botryllus schlosseri | reverse complement strand
AAAGCTTATGACGGATCTAGGTAAGGAGCATCGTTAAAATCAATAGATACCAATACCGGCTTTGCGTATATTCTGTTAGCGATAAATGACGAGTAAGCTCTCACTCAAATTAGGAAACGAAATTACCACTAACACAGTTCAGTGACAAACTTGAAACTTGGTACAGCGTTGGATACTAACATTAAGACTTACCATGCCAAATTTCATAACCGATCTCAGTATTGAACATCGTCAAAATCAATGGATACCAATACCGGCTTTTGAGTAAAATCTGTTTGCGATACATGATGGATCAGCACACACTCAACTTCGGAAACGGAATTACTACCCTAAACTTTAAGTAGAAACCCTGAAACTTGGGGCAGTGTTAAATACCACCATCACGACATGACATACCAAATTTCAAGAGTTTTCATGGTGTGAAACGCCATCAAAATCGACCTATACCAGCAAAGGTCGACTAAACGCATATTACGGTAATCGAGTTCAGATATAGATACGATTGTTACATCACACCTTAGGGGCGACCAGCATATTTGCCCCGGTTGCTCGGCCATTTTACGAATAGGAGAGAGTAAATCACCGTTTCTTTATTGTGCGCGGCTTTGAGAGAATAGACAGTGAAAGCTTGTTATGAGCGCTACCGGGGCATGCCCCGGCTAGGCATTCGCAAAGCGAAAACACGGAAGAGAATTCGATTTTCGCAGAGACTTCGCTAGATATGGGCATTTACTAGCGAAAGGACAAGAAGAATACGACTTTCGCTGTGATTTCGGTATATATAGATTGGTGTGCGACGTGCGTCTATAAATGGTAAAGAATTGTTATTGAACAGAATATTAGGTGGGGCAATGCCCCAGTTGCCCTATAGGACGAGCCGCCACTGGTAGAGTGTCATGTATGGGCATTGGGCAACTGCGAAAGTATGGACAAAGTATTAAATATAGTATGTAAAATTGTAAGTATGATATATGGAACGATTGAGGTGGCCATGAAGTAGGTGAATGTATGATTTCATTACATGCCCTGCGTAGGCGCATATATGGACAATATTAGGGTTACCAGCATATTTTGGAAATCTAAAAAGAGGACACTTTTTCCGACTTGCAACACCGGAGGAAAATCCTGAAAAATGGTAAATTTTTTCCACTTCCTGGTCAGTTGACTAAAAAAAACTTTCTCGCTCAGTGCCCAAAATACTGTTTCTCTTTCACATTATCAGGTGGTTGACTAGAAAAAGGGTCAACTTTCCGGCTCAGCTCCCAAAATACCCGCCGGAGCGTTACTTCGGTGCTGATTTACGGTATATCAGTCGAATTTGGCCGTAAATTTGACCAAAATTCTCAAAAAGAGGACAAAATGGGAGTCCTCCGAGGACACTTTCAAAAAAGTCAAAAAAGAGGGCAAATTCTCTTAAAAGCGGACGTATGGTAACCCTAGACCAGGGGTGGGCAAACTACGGCCCGCGGGCCGCATGCGGCCCGCAACACCGTTCTGTGCGGCCCGCGAGAGTCTAAAGAAACTTAATAAAATTATTAATAAAATGCGTACTAAAAATCGAATTAATGCAGGAACTTGATTAAAGTTTTTAGTATATTTCACCATGATAATTTTAAGAACGTGGTTCTCAAACTTGGGTGCGCCCCCCTTGAGGGCGTGAAGGCATCTGAAGAGGGGCGCGAAGCTGAGATCAAGTGAAAAAAAATTTCGCGCCCCGCGCTATTTACAACAAATTCGCAATTAGTGCTCTATATTTAGTCTGAATTTCATATTTAAAAATCTCTCATCCACAGTCGTAGCCTTCCGTGCCATCAAACTACCCGTTAGGTTTGCTAGCATCCTGGTTGCGTTTTGTGATATGGCGATAAGGGGAGACGCGAAATCTTTCACTATCATAAGGGGGCGTGACTTGCAAAGTTTGAGAACCACTGTTCTGAGGTAAATACTTCCTATATTATTTTTTATGTTTATTGTCTGGGCGCGACAGCCCGATATTAAAGCCTGCGCAGTTTGAAAGGTTTCAACTGCTAAATATCACAGAAATCCTAAACGAGATTGACATAATTCGGATCACGCGTGTGATTTCAGATTGGCCACTCCCGTTTCTCCAGTTTTAATTATTTCAGTGATGTGCTTATAAAAAACGATTCGCGCGTGTCTTAGGTAGATTCGTTCTCTGTATGCGTACGGTATTTATATTTTATCCACACACAGTAGAAGCGTGTTTGAAGCTAACATGGTTATGATGCTGTCAGCATTGTGTGTCCTGGAACTGAACCAAATTGGAATTAGCAAATCTATGAACAGATCGCTGCTGACAGATTTAAATTTCAATCCTGGTCTACGAATCGGGACCACCGACTCTCATCTCTATAGTTTTAACAAATTGGTTAGTGAGGTCGACCAGCCTATGAAATCTCGCCACTGTTCCTGAAGCATGTACGATATCATCAAAGCAATGCTTGGTTTGCTAAAATAAGTATCTCCATATCCTTACTATATAATCAAATACCAATATTGCGTTTTGGTTTATAATCCCAATTTTATATAGTGCGGCCCGCGAATGGACTCAGATGTTGCATGCGGCCCGCGAGCTCAAAAGTTTGCCCACCCCTGCCCTAGACAATATAGCATACATTTGAATATATCGAGCACGGGCGACGGTCATGGTCAGTCCCGGACAAGATTTTCTCGCTGCTGTCCTTTTGGGCCACATATTCTGCTGGGAGTTGCATGTTGGCCGAAACTTCAAACGTATTGGTGTGTCTTTTGATAGATAGGCTACCTAACCTACGTTTCGCGATAAGGGTGGGAATGTTCCTTCTATTAATTATGCATAACGGTGGTGGGGGTAGCGTAGTGGTGAGCGTCGGCGCCATCCAAGCAGGCGGTGCGGGTTCGATTTCCGCCGTCGGTGGTTATTCTGGGCTGCCCGTGTCCGTTGTTCTTACGGCGACAAAAAAGCCCGGTAAAAAAGAAAAAAGAGCAAGAAATAACTTTACGAGAAAGGACCGACGAAGATAGAATGACACCGAAGAAGAATGTGACGTCGGGCACTAGGTCGTGCGAGAGGCCAGTTCAAGAGACCCCAACTGGTTGGTCGTTCGGCATCCCCCTATCTGTTCCCTCGGCATTGCTTGTCTTGTACGTCTTATTGTACATTGTGTTGTGTGTCTTGGGCAGATGAAAATATAATCTGTCGATTGTTGGATTGGTTGACCGTTTGCATTGCATACTTTTTTCTATAGAAATGAAGTATACTGATTAAAATGAGAGAGAGAGATATGGTATTCTTTTTCGTCTGTACCATCGAGATGCTTTGACGACGGAGATGCGATACGGCCTTTATAGTAAGGTCATCTAAAAGAAATTTATTTTCAATTGGAATGAAGAGATGTTAAAATACTCTATAATATGTGCTGATTGTGGCCCCCTTCGAGCTGAGCCCCCAATTGAGCGGTTTGGGATTGAGGTGAGCAGTTTTTCGACCAGCGGACAGGAGAGGATGCCGTCGAAACGACCGGTGCGGACTCTCAATCTATCATCCACATCGAGCTAATTACGTAATATTACGATGTAGAAGCAGAAGTCAGGAACTAGGTATCCCTGGTAGAAGATTGGAATTACTAGAGTTATTAATGCGAGTGGATGAAAACTACTTGGGTACTTCGAAATTGTAATCTTCAACACGGGGGTTAGTCATGCGTGCAAATTATACATCATATTGGCTCTGGCTTGGTGTTTACTTCAGTTCAGTTTGCCACCAATGCCGATTCCTATGTAGCAAATAAGCAATATCTACTGCTTTCGTCGTAGCACGTCAGCAGTACGTAAAACGTAGCACGTAACAGTCAGTGTCCAGGTCATCCTCATAAGTCCGAAGCAGGGATTGTAACCACCAGCCAATTTATATATACCTAAATTTTTATGATTAGCGACAGATTAGGGAGTGTGTCCAAATTCCCCCAACTAGCATGCCTCGGTTCGGTTTATTGCCATTCCATTATTATTCAATGGAATGGCCATGCCAACCACAGATAACCATAACTTATGTATTGAAATTCAGTAGCAGTTTAGGATATTGTGTAAACTGTTAACCATTAATCAACTGCCAAAATGTCATCAGACACATGGAGTGATATTGAAAAGCTTCGACGGAACCAAGAGAGTTTACGTGAGAGAATAAAACGACGAAGACAAGGTCACAAAGGTCCGTCTGAAATTTCTCATTCTTATCGTGTAACTTGAGCCTGTCATTTCTATAAGTTGATATTTTGCAGATCTACTCGCGCAGACCGCAGACTCTTCCGAATCAAGGTCTCAAGATAGCGACACAAATGAAAACTTGCAAAAGTCCACGAACAATCTGGCAGCAGATCCGGAAACTTCTGATTCCAAGTTGGCAGCTGATAAGGACTCCACGACAAAGATTGATCCAGACACGGAGAAGAAATTCCAACGGTACCTTTGCCATCATTCACTAGAATTCCCCATGAACTCTGTCGCTTTGACAAAAGGGTTCATGAAGGTGAGTTGCTTGTTTATTTCAATACTGCTTGCTGCCATCATTTTATGACGATGCATTCGCCCACACCTCTCAGTATTGTCTAGCAATGTGAAATCTATATAAATCTATTTTCATTGGACAAGTAGAATATGTAAGCTAAATTGCTGAAATTTAAAAATGCTAAAAATCCTCATCAATTTAAAGCATGCGAAGAGAAGTGTAGTTTAGTTATGCATCGGGCGATAGATCCTTACCAATATGTGAGACGAAATATTGTGTCATTCTTGATATTCTTAATAATTGTTTAGTATCGAAACAAACGATAATTTTCCTTTGATTTTTTATTCTTAGTCTCAAGAAACACATAAATTCAACACTCGGATAGACTAGCACTGCTTGCCTTCTAATCAGTAAAATCAATACTCGATTTGGATTACATTACTCCAATTATTGCACCCCAGCACCACTCAAAATTTCTTCTCTGGTATGAATGTGTGCGCTTAATCTAATTAATTTCCGATATAAGGGCAATATTCAGGTATTCTTGTTTTTGACATTCGAGGAACCAAAGCCAATACTGATTTTGAATATGCCTAAAAATAAATCAATTTTGGTAGATATTAATGAGAATTTAAAATAAAAACATCAGCAGTGTGTTTCAGCCGAAGAACACAAATACCGGGATGCAATTTCTCAGGGTTCGAAAACTGGGGTCTGTGAACCCGTCCATGAAAGGCAAATGACGATGTTATGGTTGAGGTTATTTCAACCAGTAATATTGCTGTAAGCCTGTAACAGTGTAACAGTCGGTCATTTTCTTTCGAGCGAATTTGTTCAGCAACATCGTTACGGTATCAATTTATGGCAATAACGTAGGGTTACCATGCGTCCACTTTTCAGAGGATTTGTCCCCTTTTTTTAAATAAATTAAAAGTGTCCGCGGAAGACGCCTATGTCCTCTTTTTTCGGAATTTGTCATCTTTTTCTAAAAAGAAAATATTAAATGTGATCAAAAACTCGACCAAGGCCGGTCAAGTAGGTCTACTATTGGTCGAAAAATTTTGAAAATCATCAGTTTTCTTTACCGGTGCTGCAGCCTTCAGAGTTTTTAAAAAGTGTCCCCTTTTTGGAATGTCAAAACATGGTAAACCTGAATAACGAAACTGATTTTTGGCAATAAGCTAATTGTGATATTTTGGGCATATTCCGAAAATAACATACCAGACCAGATTGCTTCATGTTATTTCGTCATTCCCGCAAACAGATGCAAGACGAGCAGAAACATCCGAAAACCCTAACCGTGAAACAAGTCGAGATGCTGCTCGAAAAACAAGCCGCCCAAAGATTCCTTGAAATTGACTCTACGAAAAGCGACTCGGAAATGACGGTGCTGTCTGTGTTTCACAGCAAGCTTTCCGCGGTCGCTCGCGAGTCCAAAGAATCGGGAGAGAAAGAAACCAAAGACCGCGACGCCGCACACAGCAGCTCAGCTGGTACTCAGTCCAAGGAAAAGTCTTCCCGTTCCAAACAACACGGTACGAAGCGTCACGCTTCTGATGTCAGTGAGAAAAGGAAGAATCAGAGAGCGGATTCGCGACGGTCTGACAAATCCAAGGAGAACAAATGCGATGCAGCTGTCGTTGACGATATAGAAGCGTTGCTGTCCGTCAAGTCTGCGAAAGAACAGGACTCGAAACGGATCGCCGAGGAGATTCAGGAGTTGTTGGGAACTGCGTCCATCAAGGAGATGAAGTTGGCGGAGAAGTTCAGGACGATGGGCGGTTCACAGGTAGGACGCCGCGTTGATCTGTTCTGGGACATAGCGATAGGGCTGAGAGATCGAGTACCTAGGATTACGGCTGGTCAAAATCGAGGGGGAGAGGAGGCAAAGATGAGACACTTTTCGAATATTTAAACCAGAAGTCTCAAACTCAAATGTGCTCGCGGGCCATTTCCTAGTTTTTGATGACGCCGCGGGCCGCAGCATCAATAATCGGGATATTCAATGCATAGGTTCCAACTAGGCCTTATTTGACGGGTCCTTGCANACATGCATTCCACAGACATCGTGAAAATGTGATTTACTAATGCATTATTCACGCTTGACACGAAATAAAATCACATTTTCCAATATTTGAATAATTTTTTGTGCCGGGCATATTTTTTCTAACTAATAAGTTATAGATATAATACGAGACNATGCATCATGACATTGTAAAACTGTCGGGTTATAATAGTGCAGCTAGTNNACCTTTGACGTGCCACAATTTCATGTATATATTTTAAAATATACTGAAGATTGATCTGATATCAGAGCATTTGAGCNGTGTAGCCTAATCCTGGTTTTGATAAAGTCGTGATAAATGTAGGCTATTGTTATTGTCATTGCCAAAGTCAAATTAAATCAGCGTTANATTTTGCCTTCGATTATTATTGGAACATATCAATAACAACTTGAATATAATAATTATTGAGGCACAGTAATAGCATTTGTTCTTAGCCTTTTTAGCGGTTGTACCCCTTGTGCTTCCAATGAGATTTCTCGTAGCGCTTGTCCATTTTCAACACAATTTCGGATGGCACCTATATATTAAAATCAGAAAGCCCATTCAGACAAGACTATTTCCCAGTTGAATAAATTGGCCAAGAAAATATTCCACAGCATATAGGCCTCATTCCACAATGCATCTCGGACACCCTGATGTGGTGCTTCGTACCCCGATGGGGTCTACGGACCCTGGTCAAGAACCCCTGGAATAGAAATGTCCAATCGGCAAATAATTCATTGGTGTTACAGCTGTAGAGCGTAGTGCTACCTACCCTACTCGCCTACGACAATAACATGGACAAGAGAACAAACAACACCCAGCATGTAACCAACTATACGTCACGGGCGTCATAAAATGCCAATGGTTGCCATACTGACCTGATTAGATAGTTATATACCCTAAGCAGCGCAAGCTACGGACCTTTTGATATATTACTATCCTCGATGACAGTTTCATAGATTGTTGCGCCCGTAGGACTAACAAGTCACCGTTTTGATTCCCAAGTCCTTGCCTGATTTTAACGTTTGATCCGACTCAACTCGAGTCAATTTGATTTAATCCCTCAGTCTATCCAAAACCGAGTAATTTCACGAGAAGGTCGCACCAACCAAATCACAATTTGAAGTCACGAATCATCAACGGGTCATGTTCTATCGTCATGACCTAGAAATGTGACGTAATAGCTGATCTTCTACCGCATGGTAGCTTCTAAAAGTGATGTGATAATGAAGTTTGTTGAGATCCCACTGATTTTTATAATAGTTTCAGATTTAACTTTAAGCTCTTATATCAAAAAAAATATATGGTACTTGAATATATTGTTGAATACTTGAAATTCCAAAATGCCGTCACGGGCCGAACAAAATGCTCTTGTGAGGGTAAGATGAGACACCTAGCAACTCTTGTTCATTACGCCATCAATTCATCCCAAACGTTGAATCAACAAGTGACCTGAATGAAATAAAATAATCATGAAATAATTCACTTTGAATAAGAGGAATTTGTAGGCCTACCTCGTATACGAATTTAATGGCTTTGAAAACAAATTATCCGCGGGATCCTGCAACAACAAGAGTTTCGTTATTATTTCGTCTTTTAATGCCACATCTGGTCAAGTACTAGATGATTAATCTATGTGCTGTGAAGCGTAAATTTTGAACATTGTGAGGCTTTCAATGGAAAAGTTCTCTGAAAGCCCTGTCTCAACTTACGGCGCTGTATTTGTCTCATCTTACCCCCGCACCTCCATTATTGTAGTAACTTCAATAAAAAAGGTTTCTGTCTCTTACTTTTCAAAGGTAAACGCATGATGACATTGCTAATATTGGACTCCACCAGCTCCAGTAATGTTGTTTTATAATATGAAATATTATGATCGGTATGCCCTTAAAAAATGAATTCACATAACTTACACAGACTATTTTTTTCTGCCTAACCTCGCATCTGTTTGCCTTGTTATTATGGTAGGACTATAGAATGACATTATGGGAACAATATAGTGGAAGAAATCTGTCCATTAGAAAATTTGTCTATGAAAAAATTGCATGTCTCATCTTGCCCAGTGTCTCATCTTTGCCTCCTCTCTCCTACCTGTGTGACTTGGTTCTGAATCGAGCATTAGAGTATTACTCATTATGACGTCAGTATGAATGTCGTGCATCACATCACATTAAAGATTATTTGGTGTTTTTGACCACAGCTGTTCAGATTTATACAAACATTTATTCTACTGAGAATATAGTTCTTTACGAAATAACTCCGTGATCCACATGGTGAACGTAGATGGGTCGCAAGTGGCCCGTGGGCTGCTGGTTCCCCATCCCTGCTTTATTCGTATGAATGCCATCATGCCACTGTTTCAAAATCAGGTGAAAGAATTCTGCCCGCACGGGACCAGACCGGAATGCATGCGACAGAGAAAGTCAAACTACTCATGTTCAAAACTGCACTTCAAAAAGTTAATAAAGCCTCACACAGGTGGGTTCGGTTGCGCCGACTAGAATAATGCCCACAGTTCATCGCATTTCAGAACAACAGTCTAGCTTTCAAATAATGCTGGTGTCAGCTTGGGTCTCTAGGTGGCAGAAACAGTCACTCTTTGGCTTCAGTCGTGTACTGGATGCAGTATGCGTGATAAATTAACGTGGTCCCATCACTGGCGTAGCAGCATCTGTTGCCGCCCCTGGCTCTCGATTAAAATGCCGCCCCCTAAGTAGACCGCAGCAAATTTCGACATAGATTCCTGTTCAAGCAATCTTGTCAATAAAGATAATTACAAATAATACGCCGCGTTTCAGCGTCACCGTCTCAACGTTAATAAGGCAAAAAATAATAAAGACAAGAAATAGCGAACGAATGTATTGTGCACATAGGGGAGGCGACGAGTGACGCTGTGTGTAAATCAACTGCGCTGCGGCACCAATGGTGGTTAGTCCGAACCCATGTTCAAGCTAGTTTCTATGTGTCGGAGGTTTATCTGGGCTCTTCATCGCTGATCCCGCTGTACTAACAGTGCTGTCTTGAAAAGACCTAGAAACACAATAAGCCACGCTGCACAAAGTCGGCATGCGAGACCAGAAGTTGAATGCATCGGGGAGTGAAATGAAGAGTGAATAGTGAAATGAAAGTGAACGATCGCGAAGCGCTTGAAGAGAGACGCAAATATCAACGATACTTAAAAAGACAATGACACTGTACTGTATAATTTCCATGTAGTGATGCTCAAGGCCTAACAAGCGTCATTGAAGTGCCTTGAATTCATACTAATAATCATAATATTGTGCAAATCGAAAATCAATAGCCGCCTCAAAACATAACATTTCGGGCTTTCGCCGAAACAAAATCAGCGATAATATCCTCAAATTCAAGTTTTTGAACGTAGTCTCTTTCAATAGACAGATTGGATAGAGCTGATAGGCGATCATCATTCATGGCAGAACGTAAATACGACCTAATCAGTTTGAGCTTTGAGAAGCTCCTCTCACAGCTCGCAATTGAAACATCAATGGTCAGATAAAGTTACAGACACGAGCATAAATACGGTGTCGAATCAAGTAGCTTTGCATTAACTAACCACTGTAAAACATCAAACGCTGTTGCACTATACGATCAAACGTGGTTTTACTGCTCCGCACCAGCGTCTTAAATCTGTCAATTTCCGCAGCTAACTCCAATGAGTCCACCTCGTCGTCATGAGTGCTTTTAAAAGCGCTGGTGAATAAATTGGGACTTTCGCTTTGCAGCAGCGCCTGGGGATTAAAAATCCAAACATATCATTTAAGTGGTGTATGCCGGTAAACCTAGTTTCAGCTTCAAGTTTAAATCTGCTTCTGTATTTCTGCTTGTCTTGCTTTCTTCTTCTTTCTAAAGAAAGCTCCACTCTCTTGACACGTTTTATTTTCGAGTCTTCATTAACACTTGTATAAATTTAAGCACAATCTGTCAATCTGACATTTATTACCAACTTAAGCAATTCCTAGGACTGGTTTACCTTCACAGCTATCTCGGTCTGCTGTACCAAATCGTAACTCAGAGTATAGACCACTAACTAACCTACGAATAGATGTGCAACTTAGTTCTCACACTTGAATACGCAGACAAGCCTACTGCTGAGCCAGCTAAAAGCAGCATAATTGGTCTTAGTCATCCTATAGTTGGCAAGGCCTTCCGAGTGCTCAAATTTAACAATACTGATCTTCATCGAAAGCTATTGGTGGCCTGATTCCGAAAATACAATTTAAATGCTAGTCTGAAAATCGGCGTAGTTCCGAATAATCGCTCGATATAATTTCCATTATCATGGCCAATTGGTCATTGTGTTGCGATTGTTAAGAACAACCGGCCATGACGACTACTTCGGAGTGGTTCCATTGCCATGTTAACTTATTAATTCGTGTTTACGGAATCAGCGCAACACTAGCTTTCGATTGAGACCAGTTTAATTAAATTCAACTCGCGGGACGCCAGCTATAGGACTACCAATAACGCTGCTTTTAGCCGGCTGGTGCAGCCTCATTTTGCCGCCCCTTCGAGCCTGCCGCCCCTGGCGCAGAGCCAGAACCGCCAGGTGGCTGCTACGCCAGTGGGTCCCATACTGCATGAAGTGAACTGGCCAGCGACGATCGCCGAGCGCACGGCAATCGATGAACTAATTTCGAGATCATCTCAGCAGTAGATCGCGTATCGTTAAATTGTGTACAGCCGAATCTCGCTAATTGGCCTCGCAACACTGATAATACGAGTTATCGAATTGTAAGTTGACCCTTGACTCATTCCCTCAAGATTGATTCGGAACAATCAAGGCCATAAATTCTGCGATTGGCAAACACTTGTTGGATAATCCTGCCTGCGCGAAAAATTATCGAGACGACGGAGTTCGCGTACTCGGAAAGGGCCGTGTCAACAAAAAGAGTTTGTGTATCATCTAAAAATAGTACATTGAACGC
>ATSW01125374.1:0-14781 GCA_000444245.1 Botryllus schlosseri | reverse complement strand
CCTGTGGTGCCTTGGCAGTCTCAGTTTTTCTGTACCAAGACGTTGTGAATTATGCCTGTGATCGAGGTTATGAACCTTCAGGTAATGAAAATGATTGTTCTGTTTATGACTTGTAAAATTACATGTTTTGGATTGCTTGACATCCTTTTTTGTCGAAGATCCTGGACAACAAACATCCAATGGCCTTCCTAATGCCCCAACAAAAAATATATCTATTACCTTTTAGACCAGTGGTTCCCAACCTTTTTCTTCTCATCGCCCCCTTTTGAAGCTCCGCACCGATCATCGCCCCCAAATATTGGGAACCAAAAAACAGCACTTCGTCAGGCCCCCCAAAACGTTGGTCTTTGGCCCCATAGGGTGATAAACCAGACCCCCCTCAGATAGTTGGCTTTTTGTCGCTACATATCGGCTATACCCTACTTCATGTACTGTTTGGTGGTAGTCACCGTATTTCGCCTGAACGCGCGAAGCGCGACAAATGTATACAATTCATGTTTGAATCGGTCAATATGATCGGGAATTGCATAGATATTGCTATCAATTTTATATCCTCTTTCTGCTCCCGTAATCAGATTTTCCGGTAGAGCTGAGTGTGGTGTGTGTTGGAAAAGGTAGGACCCCTAAATAGTAATTCAACATCTTCGGGCGGAATCGTTGCTATATTGACTTCGTTACATGATACTCTATTGTGACCTCCTATATCTGCTATGTCAGAAGATATGGAAATCGTCAAAACGTACCAAACTAAAAGACGCACATGATTTCAAATTGGTATTTCTTTACTGGCAAATAATTTTTTCCTTGCGGGATGATATTTGTACTGTAGGGTTAAGATCGCCAGGACAGGAACATTCGGCGCCAGTCATTGAGGTGCCTATGGACAATTAAACATATATCTATCGAAGTTTTCGGTCAGCACAAGGGCATTCCTTTTCGGCCAAGGCCTTCTCGCTGCTAATCGTTCTGGCACACTTCTCGGAGTCGCATGTTACATGGCCTCTAACTTCATATGTCTTGGTGCGTCGTGGCCCAGTAATGGTCGACGCCGAAGTCTCCCATTTCCATAAATCATTCGTATTTTTGTTGTGTGACTGGTATCCCAAATAAAGATATATAAAAACATTAAATCGCGCCCAGCGCGAAAAATTTTTGAAGAAGTTGCACGAATTTCTAAAAGACTTATTCCATAATTTATGTTACTTCACGAAATAATTTTAGGCCCCCTTCGAGTTCGGGCCTCCCATCCTAATTGGGAGGTTTGGGGTGCGGCAGTTACGGCCCCGACTCCAAAATAGCCGTTTTAACGCGCCATCGCCCCCTTCGTTGTTTTCGCCCCATATCGCCCCCCTCGTCCGTTTTCGCCCCCCTAGACCGCCAAATCGCCCTCTGGGGGGCGATATCGCCCACGTTGGGAACCACTGTTTTAGACGGTAATTGGCGGCAGTGGAAGGGATACCCCTTTCGGTCCTGTAGCTATGGTATTATATTTGATCCAAATCATACATATTTTAAAAGTAATGGTCATTGGTCAATGATACATCTCATACTATCGAGTCAATCAATTCTCATTGCAAATAAGTATTTGTCAGGTGAAATATTGTCAAATGTGACAAATTTCTTTTTCATTTGAAATGCTACATTTATTGGAGACTTGGGATTGGCAAAATTGAATACTGGTATCGGATAGTGGATGATTCAATTGCAATTAGAATACTAGGCTTCAATTTTGGCGAGTATTGATGTTATAGTGTCATAACGGTAATAATGACTTGAAACATTCAGATATTAATAATTTGCGGCCGCAAGAAAAATTGTGGCAATTACACGTAGTTTTGTGTTTCTTGGCCCTTACAATTTGCTAGCTATTTGTAACCACCACAAGGACCGATCGCTATTTACAGGAATGTTGTGCCATGAATATTAGTATTGTGAATATTATGAATATTAGAGTTGTGTGACATTTTTTTAGATACTGAACTATGACTAGCCGAGGATTCGCGGGTCCAACAGTAAAAATACAATATTAAAATTATATTTTTTGTTGCTAAAATATTATCGTGGGTGTGAGCACGTACAATTTCGCTATTTGAACAAAAGACTTTCACTCTTAGACTCGAATCAATACATATTCATAGTTGACTCGAAATGTCGTGCCTAGCGCTACTAGACACTCATGGAAATCCAGTCTAAATATTTAAGGAGTGTATCTGAAATTTAGATAGGCACTTGCACATGCAGTTATTCTCTGAAAATATATCATGTTCTCTATTTAGTTATCGTGAATCTGACATGCGGAGCAGATAAGTTTTGGGACTCCGATCCCCCATTTTGCAACCCTGTCAGCTGCGGCCAACTGCCTGTAAGAGAGCACGGATATCCGGTCACCACTGTGAAAGAAAGCATCAAGACCACTTTTGAAAGTCTTGTCTCATACACTTGCGACAACGGATATGAGTTGAATGGAAATAGCACAGACGTGGAAATATTCTGCACAGCAGACGGGTATTCAAACATAAGTGTATTTAGTTGCATTTAGTGCTATGGAATTGCGTTGTTTGCAAACCAATTAGTGAGGATTTATATCGAAAGATGTGCTTAGCACTGACTAACGTACAGTTACTATGGACTGGACAAATCTCGTGTAACCGTAGATTGGAATCCAATTGAATAATTCCTTCTAACTCCCAATAATTGTGATTTAAAAACCAATCCAGTGTTTAAGAATATCAATTATTATTTATCTTCGCTAAATGGGTATAACTCAGCTTTCATCTGTCAAATCTCAGACTAACTAAAGTGTCTAAATATCAGTAACATGAAATCATAATCATTTATTCGTTTTGATCCATTTGGAACCTACCATTATTAGGGTTCACATCTGTATTTTGTAACAAATTCTTCAAGATTACCAACCAATTCCGGAAAGGTACATAGGAACATAGACCAAATACCACAGAAGTTTAATAATAATAACACTAACAATATCCATTCTTCTTATATTAACTCATCAAACAAACTTTCTCTAGGCCCATGAATAAGCAAAATCTATGTACCGTAACAAACAAAAAAGTACACATTAACGATTGATTTCATTCTATTTAAAAGAAAACTAATTTCTGATGAATTTAGGGTTTGGTCATCCATTCCGGAACCATGTACTGCAATTGATTGTGGAACTCCAAGCGATATACCGGATGGATATTACACTCTGCTGTCCAACGCAACCAAGTTCCGAAACAAGGTCCAGTATTCATGTGACGTCGGTCATGAAATGTCTGGAATCAGTACGTATTCGCTTGAATTTAGAGCTAGGCCTATATCTCACTAAGCGGTAGCTAGTTACCGCTGTGTAGATTTGTGTATCTGTGGACTGCATGGTTTCTTTTATATTTGGTTTTTGAAATAAAAGTGGAAATCAAACTCAATGTAGGTTAAATATATGTATTATTACTGTTATTTCCTACTCATCCACAAGTATAAGCACTGGTTTTATATCATACCAAAACTATTAGAGATAGAAGTAGAACATAAATTTCGAAAAAATACTCAAGTTCTTTAGTGATTATGGAAAGAGGTCATATAGACTTTCGTTACTTGATCTCCGGTGACAAAATTGCACGATATCGTATGATAATTGCAGAATTCGTGATGTCGCCATAAATAGGTGACACAAATCTATCCAAATACTGCTATCCACCCTACTGTTATCAGCTCACTAGATTTTGACTCCTACGTTTGACTTTGACTTGAACGGATTTTAGGAAAAACTAACCACTTTTGACCATTGTGAATATTATATGTGCTTATCTATATGCTTCTTATTTTGCCGTTACCTATTGATAAGGGACACGTGAAAAGTTTTTGAGTTGATAAATTCTACTGCAATGAATCACTAAAATTGTGATATTCAAAGAGTCAAACGAATTGCGTGAAATATCCCCATATCACAGTAACTAATATGTTTTAGATTAGAAGGTCACACTTATTTGTAGTGGAATTAGTTACTTGTATTAGTTGCGAGGAAGGATATATCAATTTTGAAAAGAGTCACCTCCAGTGTCGTATTGACTCGAGTAATCACTCATCTCGAGTCCGACCCGAGTCGGGATTTTTGGTGACTCGACTTGACTCAAGTCATTTTCTCCAAATACGGGAGATGACTCTACTCGACTTGAGTCGATCTGTGTATTGACTAGACTTGTACTTGAGTCATTCAGCATGACTAGCACTGGTCGAGACCGACAATTCGTTGTAATTTTGAAGAATAGTAAAGTTCCCACACTATTGGTATTTCGTCTATTAGTACTGTTACTTGAAGATGCTACCGGAAACTGTTAAAAGTTGGTATAATATGATGCGAAACATTTTATGGCACGAGCAGAGTTCTAAAAAATGTGTTTAACAAGATTTTGACACAGAATTGAACATTTGACCCAATGTCTTGGTCTCGGACTCGAGTCATGACTAGGGCGATTTTTTTACCTAAAAATCGGAAGATTTTGACTTGAAAAATAAAAGTTTGACCAGTTTTTTACTTTAAAAAACTTGATTTTGACAAAGTTTCCCTCTCATGTATGTAAATTAGGTGTTTTCGCACATAATGTTAGAATTGTACTGCTTATCTTCATTTCTTGTTGGAACTGTCCGTCCTTACGAAGTAGTTTGGCCGGAAAAAAGTTTTTGATTTGAAAACTGACAAATTTTCACATGAAAAAAAAAAATATTTGGACGAAATCTGGACCTCACGTACACATTATGGCCGAAATATTTAAAATTTTCTGTAGTAAACCGAAAGATATTTTCCTGCATTCTCGGGTAGAATGTGTTTCTCCTTACTAAGTAGCATGCCAAGTATGGAGAATGAACGTTTAACAGCAGCAGTTGTTGGCTGACAACTCTGAAGTTTTGCGTAGATTACCAGTGAACCCGTCCCTCGGTGAACCCGGCCCTCGGTGAACCCGGCCCTCGATGAACTCGCCCTCGGTGAATTCCGCCCTCGGGAATTTTGTATTCACCGGCAACCCTAATATCCCACCTCCGGCAACCCTATTATCCTACCCCAACCCTAATGTCCCCCCACCGGCAACCCTAATATCCAACCTCCGGCAACCCTAATATCCTAACCCTAACCCTAATATCCTACCCCAACCTTAATATCCCCCCTCCCCCAACCCTAATGTCCCCCTCCCTCAACCCTAATATCCCACCTCCGGCAACCCTAATATCCTAACCCTAACCCTAATATCCCACCTCCGGCAACCCTAATATCCTACCCCAACCCTAATATCCCCCCCTCCCCCAACCCTAATATCCCACCTCCGGCAACCCTAATATCCTAACCCTAATATCCCACCTCCACCAACCCTAATATCCCCCTCCCCAACCCTAGTATCCTACCCGAACCCAATGTCCCACTCCCCGAACCCTAATGTCTCATCCCCCTATCCTACCCAACCCTAACACCCCACCTCAACCTACAGTTGCAATAACGAGCAGACCACGCGTGGTTGATATGTGAGTAATAACAATCGTTGGGATATATTTTTCATCTGAACAAGTCACACACAATATACAATGCGATAAGATCCAATGCGATGTCATGAACAGATACGAGGATGTCGAACGTCGCACGTCCGCCCCTCGCCAAGTCAATTCAACAATGAGCCGACCACGCAATCGTGATCACGTGACCTGATCACTCCGTGACTGCGTGATCTACGCATGCCCTGACCTCCTTACAAGATCGACAAATCAGTTGATAATAACATTATTAGTTTATTAATTCATAATAATACTTGTTAATACACTTAATTTCAAAATTCCCCGAGGGCGGAATTCACCGAGGGCCGAGTTCATCGAGGGCCGGGTTCACCGAGGGACGGGTTCACGGGACGGGTTCACCGAGGAACGGGTTCACTGGCAACCCTTTGCCCACTCCACATATACCGCCAACTCAGTCAAGTTGATGTGTTTGTTTACTACTTCAACTACCACTTGACGGTTGAAGTAAAGATACTTTTTCAAGTTTGGATTTTGTAATGTAGATAGTAGTTTCGGGATAAGATAGCATCACTTTTACAGGTGAAATTGTCATGACAACTAGAGGTCGACCGATTATCGGCGCCGATATTTGGAACTTTTTCGAATATCGGTATCGGCCAATCTAGGCCGATATCGCGACCGATATTTTATATCTAACTACAATCTACCTTTTCTGAACTGATCTGCAATTCTGTATCATGTTTTGATTTTCGGGTTATCCCGAATTTCCATGAATGTTCACAATTAAGCAATAAGTCTTTTCGATTTCAGTTTTCTCGTTTGTTGTTCACTTTTCTGTGGCATGAACAAGTGCCACCTTGCCTAATATATAATATTTTTGGCGAAATAGTTCTCTGCTCCTTCCATATTAATATCGGCCTATGATATCGGTTATCGGCCTTGTGAGCGTCGAAATATCGGTATCGGCCTGTAAAAATCAATATCGGTCGACCTCTAATGACAACCGACCAAAAATGGCCCCTGCATCATGGGAACTGAATATATATATTCAGAAAGTATCTTTATTTCCGATTTAAGTAGTCACCTTCAAATCTCCTTAAAACTGATTACTTGAGCACTTTTCATATGTCTCGCTTTCCAAATTGACATGATGTAAGTTTTACGTCTCTTGTAATTGAGTAGCAATACCAACTACTTTCAGCACCTCTTCACTTCAACTGGTATTTGACGACCTAGCCTAAGAAACTTCACCAACTCTCATTAACCAGTGTCATGTCCGTCAGCTTAAAAATAAAATGTAATTGTTTTTAGGTGAGCAAAATCTGTTTGGTTGATCTGGCTGGCAGCGAAAGATCCAGGTCGGCTGGAACTAGCGGGAATCGTCTCAAGGAAGGGGCCGATATCAATAAGTCGCTGACGACGTTAGGTAAAGTGATTTCGGCCTTAGCAGAACAGGTGAGTTTATTTCATAGATTTAGTGTCGGTAGGCTTATTTCTTGCTATCTCGCGCAGACGAAAAAGAAAAAGAAAGGGGACTACGTCCCGTACCGAGATTCGGTGCTGACTTGGTTGCTGAAGGAAAGCCTCGGGGGAAATTCAAAAACTGCTATGATTGCAGCCATCAGTCCGGCAGATCACAATTATGACGAGACGCTCAGCACGTTAAGGCAAGTATTTTTGGTGGTCCATGAACATACAAGCGCGCAAAACTTGAGCATTCGGGTTAAGGCTAGGCAAAGGGCTAGATTTGGGGTTAGGACATTAGTTTTTTATTAGGGTTCACACAAACCTCGGGGGGTTCACTGAGGCAGTCTCGCGGGTTTGCTGGAGGTTAAGACGCACGCCCGACTGATAAAGCAGGAGCTACACTGGTTGTCTGCTAACTTCACGCGGTCGATACTATGCTTCAGTGGTTTGCTTGTGATATTTGTTTCAAGTAAATTCACAAGTATTATCAAACCATTTGTGGCACAGAACTTGAGAATAACAATAACTTCATATTGTTAAATTTATTCACTAAAAGCTTTTCGACTAATTCTCATCAGTAGCGAACGTCAGTAATAGGGTGAATCAAATTTTAAATGTAGGGACTATTTTGTCTGTATGATGTAATGATATCAAAAACAAACAACAAATAGTCAGGCAAGATACAGTAGTAATGATACAAAACAAACATTAACGAGTACATATTCGGTCATAAATAACTGAGAACAACATCACAGAACGGTCCGTGGACGTATGAGCATGTGGGTTAAATTACAGGTTAGGGTGGGTCAGGGCAAGGCTTGAGGTTAGTATGTATATAGCGGTTAATTTCAGGGTTATGTTTTGAGTTAGGGTTAGTATTGGCGTTACAAAGTCGCATGCTGAAGTGACGCATGCTAATGTGTCCCATGCTCAACTGTCGTTTTCCATTGTGTCGCATGCTTGTGTGTCGGGCAACCCACAGAACATCGATGAAATATCCAAGAGTGTATAAAGATGTTCCAGGACCTTCAAATGAAAAAGAGAATGGCCACAAGCAACTATAAAAAGTTGTCTATCAATGTAATGATTAGCATATTCTTGGTGGGATTATAGATGCTGTCCAATAGCTGAATTACAATCAGTAACTTGTCAATTTTGTGTCATTACTTATTGTACCGGGATGACATCAGAAAACAACATGTAATGATGAACACCTCTATTTTAAGGATGGTGCCAAATTGTTGTAGAATTTCCTCCTTCTGGTAATTTATGCTTGTAAATTCGAAGCATAAAGTATTAATATTTGTGTCAGGTATGCAGATCGGGCTAAACAGATCAAGTGCAACGCCGTGGTGAACGAAGATCCCAACATGAAACTTATTCGCGAACTGCGTGCCGAAATTGAAGAATTGAGGACACTTCTGTTGGCAAAGGACGCTCGGGCTGTTGTACCACCGCCCGTTGAAGAATGCATGCTGACCGATTCTAACGGTTATTATTTTTCGAGATTTTTTTGCCTTCACTAAATCTGTTGTGTTATCGAGAAACACGATTTGCGATTTGTTATCCAAATTTCGACATTTACAGAAGACTCGGCAGAGAAAGGTGCATCGGATATTCTGGTGACTTCGAGCACTCTTGATCTGATACAGGTAGGCATCCCTTTATCAATGTTCAACTCATGATAATTGACTCTGACCACTAGTATTGAGCAGAATTGTGGATTTTCGTAGGTCGAGCCAATTTGAGCGTATCTTTTGCACCACAAAAAGCCCTCCTGCAGCCAAATTGTCCACGACTTGGTAAATACAAAGGTGGCTAAAGTTGTCAGCGTTCGCTCTCAAGTACTACTTGATTAAGGGGTTCAAATCCACTCAAGAACTTGGAAACATATGCTCTTTGGTACTGATCTATGCTTTTCACGGCACCCAAGCGAATCCGAAATACCTCCTGGTTTTGGTATAATCGCTTGTCGTACCGAAAGGGTTCTTTACTGACCTGGCCATTCATCCCTACTTTTGTGACCCGGTTCGACCGCACGCTTCCTAAAGCTCATGTTTACCGTGCAAGGTGTCTGAAAAAATCATAGCGGAACTGAACGAGACGTGGGAAGAGAAAGTGAAGAGATCCGAATTCATGAAACAGCAGAGGTCTGCTGTTTTTGCACGACCCGAAATCTGTGCGGGCGTCCGGCAACTTTTTGCGTTTCAGGGAAAGCGCGTTGACCGAACTGGGCGTGTCGTTGCATCAGTCTGGCGGGGCTCTGGGCCTGTTTTCTCCGAAGCAATTCCCGCATCTCGTCAACCTGAACGAGGACCCGCTCATGTCCGAGTGCCTGCTGTATTCGGTGAGAGCTGGAATCACAAGGTCGGTGCCGTTGATACTTTGCGAAATCTGTCGGAAAGTCGGAATCTAGTAAAAGCTGAAAATATGCACGAGTCTAGTAGGCCGGGTATATTTTTCTAGTAACTAAAGTATAAGCCTTCACACCAACAATGCTTCATTACCAACATTGAAGCCTTTAAACCTTGTTTGTCGATATCTCAGCATCAAAAAGCATGTTGCTATGACAATTCTGTCAAGTACAGATCGACCCGCACAATGGCCCCGAAACGCAATAACATAGTCATGCCCCAGAAATCGGAAATTATATTTCATGACGTCTGACGTGTGGTTGAAAAAGATACGTATTTGAACTTTCCATGGCAACATTATTATTGTAATTGCGTCGTAATTAAAGGTTCTCGAATACTCCACTCAACTCGAAGCTTGATTGACTAGAAATGTTTCATCCAGTTTTTTGATTGACAGCAAGAGTCTACCCCATCATTTTCTTTGTGTTGGTATAATGAACAGTTCCAATTTGAAATGTTTGATTTTTTTCTGTATATGACTCCACAAAGTTTCTTTTAAGTTATACTCGTACATACTAGGGTGGGGTCTAGTAACGCGAGCGTCCCGCAAGACATTGTGTTAAGCGGAAAAAGCATTCGGGACGAGCACTGCATCTTTCACAACGTGACGGAAGACGACAGGGGTATGCGCAAGGCACGCGAACGTGACTGAAACGCGCGTTACTCTTTCGTTGTTTGCAGTCGTCGTGAGAATCATACCTTGTGAAGCAGCGCAGTCTTACGTGAACGGAAGGGAAGTCACCGAAGCTTTGGAGCTTCAAACCGGTAGCAGGCTCATTTTCGGGAAGACCCACGCGTTTCGATTCGTCAATCCGAATCAAGGTAATGTAGAGTGTCTGGCGCCACGTGTGTTTTTGTGGGGTAAATGTTGTTTCAAAATTTATGTTCTGTTGCAATACCTGTGCCGGTATATCTTGAGATTGACTCTTCATGTCGCGTTCTCGTGGTACTAAGATCGGTGGTATGTCACAGATACCTGTCTGAAACCTATTACGGACAGAAACCCAGCCATTGCACTTGTTGCACCATTGTCACCTCCTGCTGAGAGCACCGATTAGCAGGACTGATGTCAGGCATAGCATCGCGGAGTCATTCAATTGGTACCCCTTTGAAGCTGCTTGTAGTTTTTTATTCATAGCAGTGATGGGATTTGAAGGGTGGCGTTTTTGTTACATTAAAATCGAAAAAACAGGATCAACTTACCGTAATGGGACCGCTGACACTTATATCTGCCCAAGTGTGTCTTAAAGACAAGACCACCAGCTAACACAGACGCGTGCCTTTTCAGCTCGCACCAGCGTCAGGCCTACCAGCTGCGGATATAATGAGAGCGTGTCCGATGTCGTAGACTGGGACTTTGCGCAACGCGAACTGCTGCACGAGCAAGGCATCGATATGAGATTGGAGGCCCAAAGAAGGTACGTCATGATAGTGTAGGTATAGCGTAGTGTTACAGAGTATGATTTCCCAAATAGGTCCCTAACCGAGTCAGTCCAAAGACTAGCTTGTGAAAACTAATAACTGCAAGGTGCCTGGCACTCCGGGATAGTCCGTTTCGTATTTTTAGAATCCTATGTGTTTTTATTTGATCGCACATTACCTCAAATTGGCATACTACCTCCCAGCTTCCAAGTTGTAAGGGACAAAGTCTTAATCAGTGACTGCGTGAACTCATTGGTGATAAATAGCGAGAACTCCGATATGATTACCAGGATATCAGATATATTCACACATGTGGCAGCATCGCTGCTACTGTCATTTTCTGTGCCTGCATTCGCGACCATTGCTCGTGTTTTGATCCGTAAATTTAGCTAGCTCACGTTAGGGAATCGCAGGTTATCGTAGAAATATCTTCGACTACGCTGTTCAAATTGCGTCTGCATTGACGGTGTTTTCTATTTGGATTACTTGTTTAGATTGATTGAGGCCGGTACGGAGAGCAGTGGAATATCTGTCGGGGAAGCATCGGTGAGTATCAGTATGTGTAGTATTGAATGACGGTGACGTGGCGGGTGTTGGAGAACATCTCGCATGCCGACAAGGCAACCAAATTGTAGAGCAAATGGCACCCTCCGATTTGTTGCGAGTGCACCATCGGTCTGATAGAATGCCGACAATACTCTGTGGACATATGAGCATCTGACCCTTGCTCATGCTACACTTGGACATGATGGATAACGTTATGGTTTGTTTTGGTGATAAAACTCAGATGCTCAAGTTTCGCATGCTCAAGTGTCAGTTTTCGTTGTCGCGTGCTCAAATGTTTGGCAACTGCCGGCAATATCTTTTTTATAATGACATGGTTTGATATCGTTTCGCTCGTGAAAATAGCAGTTCCTTGTGTCAGTCCTGTTTTATGTCATTTTTTGTGGAAGTGGCCTGTAAGTAAGCACTTGGAGTACTCAAGTATGTTTTGACTACTTGTACTACTCGANTNTAGTTGTATTTTTAAACCTACATTTCCACTTTGAGAGTGTTTGANGTCNAACTACTTANNCTTTACTTCTAGGATGTTGTGCAATAAAAATTAGTGTGTTGACGAANATATCAGTTTTTCTGAGTNAAATTGTCAAAACAATTCATCAATGTTGCCACNANGANGGCGTATAATTTTGGAAGTTTTCAGAAGTATTTCTCTGGACTACCTCTGACTTTTTATTCCGTCTTAGATCGATGAATCGGTTGCGACGGAAGCNAACTGCGCGGAACGCAAGAAGCCGCGATCCTGGAGAAAAGTCGCGGACTGGGTGGAAGACTGTGATCCCGACGCAGACGCCAGCAACCGCAAGGAAGACTCGCCCCCTCTCGCCGAAGAAAGCCACGTAGACGACGAGAACGCAGGCGACGCGCGAAGCAAAGACATCGCTCAGCTCAAACAGTTACTCAGAAAGCTCAACGTTTCCGGCGACGACACGCAGGAACTGTCGAAAGCGATGTTGAGCGCCGTTCTGTCCGAGGAGAACGCGGCCGACTGCGAGAGAACTGATTCCGAGAGAACGGAATTCGAGAGAGCGAATGCGCGCGTTGACGCGAGCGACGCCAGGCGCGCGGACGCGTCGCCGCGATACGTGTTCTCCGAGGACTTTAGCAGGCCGTCGCACGGCGTGGTACTGCCGCGCCAGTTCGACACCAAGGAAGAGCAGATCGCGTGGCTGATGGAGAACGACAAGGCCTTCCGGCGCGGCAGGTTGCAGTGGCTAGCCAGGCAGGAGAGACACAGGAAAAACTTGGAGATGCGAGAAATCAACAAGCGTAACAGGCGATCGTGGCGTGGCGGGAACTTATTGGAATCGGACGCGCGGCCTAGCGTACAGCGTAGGTCCTACGGTAACGGTAGGGATTCGTATTACAGCCACAAACGAAGGACGATGCCTTGCGAAAGGGAATTTTCGGACACACAAAGCGACTCTCAACCTAAGCGCAGATCGGCGTACTTTGACAGGCGAAGGAGGACTAGTAATAATTTCGGCCGTTGCGGTAACGACGACGTTGTTCCGCAACGATAGCTTTGTCTTTATCCTGTGTTGTATATCTTTTGCATGCGAATGATATAGTGCCTTTTCTGATGTATTGATGAGACTTGTACTGTGATTGCGGGTTCGCGATTGGTCTTCAAATAAAACACGTTTGAGAATGGACGATATACAGTGCTGGCTATTAATGTGGGCGAGGCCCACTTAGTTTTAATGTAGTCTATCCTTGCATCCATGCAACAATGGATATGGCCTAATCCAGCGCCTGATTCGAGTAGTCGAGCCTGAATCGAGTATCAATTTTAATGATTCGAGTCTAGTGAAAGACGATCGTTTCGAGTACTGAAATTATACCCTCGCCACTGAAAGTTCATTTACCAACGACAATTCAAGTTTTGATACTATTTTCCACTCAGGAAATGTCGATTGGCCGTGTCGCAGCTTACGAGACACAGTACAAAGCTACGAACGTTACTGGAAATAACACATTTGTGAAGTCACCATCATCCCACAATATTGTCAAGAAGTGCAATGAAATCGGTATGGTCGAAAAAAAATCTATCCAGGCCCGATTCAAAGCCGTGTTATAGTGTCATATATACATCATGTAATTCCGTTCCATATGGCGCACTAATATCTAGTTGGTAGGCTAGATGCGAAAAGGGGGTCTGGGGGATCCACTCCCTCCCCAGAGGCTGCGATTACATACTTATAGGGGGCCCCGGAAGTGTCACAGGAGCAGGCACAAGTTTTTAAATCCCACGGACTCGGGAGTTCATTGATACCACTGCTCCAGCTCCATTAAATACCCGAGCGTAAACTATCAAATGGGCCAGTTGGTAGTTAATATCATCGGTTGCAGCAATGATCATGTGACTTCTCTTCTGTCAAATCACAGGCGACGCGGTTAGTTAAATAAGGTAGGCCAACGAGGCAACAATTCTTAATTTAGTGAAGGGTTGCTGTTAAATTATGCGAGGTCAGGCGAGAGTATTAGCGTAGCATCTTATGAAATGAATCGGAACCGTAGCAATTTTCAAACAACTGACGGCTTCCAGTTGATAAAGTAACTGTCAGTGTTGGGATCAAGTCACTACCTTCGAGTCATTTCGAGTCATTGCACATTTTGACTCGAGTCAAGTCAAGTCAATCGATTTTCGAAGGTGACTCGAGTCAAGTCATAAGTCAAGTCACGAGTCAAGTCACAATTCAAGTCAAATTGCCTTTTCGAGGTAGGCATGATTACGACATTGCATTTTGCTAGCTGTCTGAAATACGGATTGAGTGGTCATTGATTTTGAACCGATGAACCAGGGATATATAGAACTATATAGTTCTATATATCCCTGCGATGAACGAATATAGAGTTAAATATAGACGCAAGTAAGGCGCTGTATCGCTCACATATACGTAGAGCCAGGGCCGTAACAGCACTTCGTCAGGTCCCCCCCAAAACTTTGGTCTTGGGCCCCCATAGGGTTATAGACCTAACTTCTGGGGGGCTTCGCCCCCCAGACCCCCCTCCGGCGATACACTGTTTAACGCGATTTATAATGTTCATTGGGAGTTTGTTGAGTGAATCAGATTTTGTCGCCTAAGCGCGCGAAGCGCGGAAAAATTTCTACAATTCATGATTGAATCGGTCCGTATGATCGGGAATTGCCTATATTGTTATCAATTTTTATCTTCTCTCTGCTCACGTAATCACATTTGCCGGTAGAGCTGAGTGAGGTGTGTTTGAAAAGGTAGGACCACTCCATTAATAATTAAACATCTTCAAGCGTATACCCGTTGGCAGGAACGAAACAGCACCTCGTCAGGCCCCCAAAAACGTGGGTATTGGGCTCCCATAGGGTGATAAAACGACCCCCCCCCCCCATCACGTTGTTCGCGTTTGTCACGAAATCATCCGTACTGTATTG